>CM019064.1:430168773-430243773 GCA_009667805.1 Leptobrachium leishanense | reverse complement strand
ATACATAATTTAGGTACATCCCCATTAGCCCACCTCCCTATGACACTTTATTCCACCCCACGTGGGTTAATACCTCCCATCATTAACTCGAACACAAAAACATTCCACATAGAACTATAAATTGATACACTTCTCGTTAGTTTGACAGTCTGTGATTTGTTGTGCTGTCTTTCTCAGAGCAGGCCTCCCTCCCTTGCGCCTACACTCACTTGTTACAGATGGCACCTGGCCTAATCTCTATACTCCTTTGCCTTTCTACGGCCCCCAACGACCTTGAGTCGCTTTCTCCTCCGTGCCAGGAACAGACAGAGATCTTTCATAAAGCTTTAATTGCTTTTCTGCTAATCTAAACGCATTCCTAAGTTTCTACGTATACCTCATTCTAGTCTCAGCTACAACCTGTCTAGTTATATACAAGTGAACCAATATTCTGAACAAGATGGCCGCCTGTGTACAATGCGGCCGTCTTCCAGCCTATTTCCACTTCACAAACACACTAGTTCAAGACACTCAATCTGCTCCAACCTGTCGACGGCGAGTGCTGCTGCCATCAAGGCACGTGCAAAAGCAGAAAAAGCATATGCAATGGCTGCCTATGCAATACGCGAAGCTGAAATGATAAGAGAAACAGGGCTACATAGAGAAGAACAGCATAAGAATGAAGCTGAAACTACTAGAAGAAAAGCAGAGGTAAAAGCATCTCTACATATTTCTTCAACACGAGAAAGCCGCTTCAGCAGCAGTAGCAGAAGCTGAAGTTCTCATGAAAGCAGTAGCAGAAGCTGAAGTTCTCATGAAAGCAGTAGCAGAAGCTGAAGTTCTCATGAATGCGGCAGAAGAAGAGTATCAAGAAACATTCCCTGTCATAGAAGAACAGGTGACACCTCTCAGTGCAATTCATCGTACCAGGGAGTATGTTCAGTTACACACAACCGTGTACACCGATCAACAAACTGACAATGCATTAAAACTATCAAAAGCCCCTCTAGCAGACGGCTACCTAGAATCACCAAGTCTGCAAAGCCAAAACAGAGTTCCAACACGACAAGCCAAATGTTTACGAACCCAAAGACCAGTTAGCCAGCTCTTCCAGACATCAAATCAATAACGACACGATTCCTACCCAGGCACACACCAATGTGGGCTATAGGAGAGTTTTTACAATGAGGAAAACACACCATATAACCAGATCAAGCCTGACCTAACAACCCCTCCGTCCTATCAGCCACAGCCAAGCCCGGGGTCTGTTCCCAGAGTACGTTCACCTGAGGCAGCTGGAATTTCAGATGTAACGAAGTACCTGATACGCCGTGAAATGGTGAGTTCCGGTCTCCTGAAGTTTGACGACCGTCCTGAAAATTATTGGGCCTGGAAGTCATTCTTTCCTTAGCAGCACCCAAGACTTAAACATGACAGAGAAAAACTAGATCTACTCTCTAAATGGCTCGGACCAGAATCTTCCGAACAAGCCAAAATAATTAGGTCCGTACACGCTCACAACGCAACAACAGGACTCGCTATGGTGTGGCAGAGATTGGAGGAAGGTTATGGATCACCAGAAGTAATTGAAGATGCACTCCTGAAGAAAATTGAAAATTCCCAAAAGTAACAAACAAAGACCGAGAGCTTGGAGACATACTCCTGGAGATGGAATCAGCAAAAAATGGTGGACACCTACCAGGTCTCTCATATCTAGACACTGCACGTGGGGTCAACCCTATAATAGTGAAGCTTCCTTACAACTTGCAAGAAAGATGGTTACAGCAGCGTCAAAATACAAAGAATGCTATCAAGTGGCATTTCCACCTTTCTCCTTCTTCACTAAGTTCATAACGAACCAAGCGAAAACCCGCAATGACCCAAGCTTTGCCTTTTTGAACCTGGGAAACCCAAACTATAGCAGAACAGAATCACTGCAGCCGAACAGGGAATCAAGGACTACGGTGTCTGTACGGAAGACAGGAGTACCACCTGAGTCTGAATACGTCAACAATAGAATCGCAGAAAAGAAAATTGAAGATCCAGACGATCAGTGTCCGATACACAACAAACCTCATCCTCTGAAAAATGTCGCGGTTTCAGGATCAAGACAATCGAAGAACGTAAGTCCTATCTTAAAGACCATTTCATCTGCTTCAGATGCTGTGCTTCAACTCAACATCTCGCAAAAGATTGTAGGACAGCAATACAATGCAGAGAATGCCACAGTGACAAGCATCTTTCTGCAATGCATCCAGGCCCAGCACCATGGGCAGAGGAGAACGTAACCACCCAAGAAGATCATGGTGGGGAGCAAAAAGAGGACGTAGCACCAGCAATAACGTCAACGTGTACAGAGATCTGCACAAAGACATTTAGTCCTAGATCATGCTCAAAGATATGTTTAGTAAAAGTATATCCTGAAGGTCACAGAGAGAAAACTGTGAGAATGTATGCAGTATTAGATGAGCAGAGCAACAGGTCTTTGGCCAGAACAGAGTTTTTCAACATCTTCAACGATAGTGGAAATCCGGTTTCATATACCTTGAAGACTTGCTCAGGTATTATAGAGACATCAGGGAGAAGAGCAACCAACTATATCATCGAGTCAATAGATGGAAAAACACAGTTGTCCCTCCCAACTCTCATAGAATGCGATACGATACCAGATGATAGATCAGAGATCCCCACGCCCGAAATTGCACGTCGACATCCTCATCTGAGACAAATAGCAGAAAAGATACCAATACTTGACCCAGACTCTGCAATCCTCCTCCTACTTGGAAGAGACATACTGAGAGTACACAAGGTTAGGGAACAGTACAATGGGCTACACAACGCACCATTTGCGCAACGTCTCGACCTTGGATGGGTTATCATTGGTGACGTGTGTCTGGACGGAGTTCACAAGCCAACAAAAGTGAATGTCTACAAAACGAACCTGTTGCAAAATGGACGCACGTCATGTTTGAGCCCTTGTACAAACAACATGCAAATCAAAGAGAGACTAGTCCTCTCGAAGCAACACCAGAAGCATCAGGTCTACATGGCGACTACAGCTTCAACAGAAGATACAGATAGATTAGGGTGCAAGGTGTTCGAAAGAACACAAAGTGATGACAAACAAGCATTATCTGTGGAAGATAACCTCTTCCTTGAGATCATGAGCAAAGAAGTCTTCATAGATGAATCAAACAACTGGGTAGCGCCTTTACCTTTCCGTTTACCACAATGTCACCTCCCGAATAACAGAAGACAAGCAATGAAGCGTCTCCTTTCCATGCAATGCACTCTGAACAGAGTGACCCGCATTAGGAAGTCCACCCATCCAGAACAGTGGCATTACATCAGTACAGATAAAAATCCAGCTGACCACGGGACTAGACCATATAACAGCATCTGCCCTACAACACACTAACTGGTTCTCAGGTCCACCCTTTCTAAACAGGAGAGAGAAAGGAGAGAGTGCTCAGTCAGAGACCTTTGAACTTCTAGAACCATGATGACAAGGAAATACGACCACAAGTCACAGCGTTAATTACTAAATCTACCGGAGGTAGTCTAGGCACGTACAGGTTTGAAAGATTCTCAAGTTGGAAGTCACTTACTCGAGCAGTAGCAAAACTTATTACTTTAGCCAAATCTTTCTGCAGAGCTACAAACACTGACAAGTGTGACAATCATCTCGTACAAGCTAAAATCAACATTATCAGATGTGTACAACAAGAAGTTTTCAAAGAAGACATCAAGTGTCTTACTAAAAGAGAAGAGCTCCCCAAACATAGTTCACTTAGAAAACTGAACCCTATCTTGGATGAAAACGGAGTCATGAAAATTGGAGGTCGTATGTCAGCAAGTGACATAACTATTGAGGAGAAACATCCCTACCTCATACCCAAGAACCATCACCTTTCGTTGCTATTGATAAGACATTATCATGAACAAATTGGTCATCAGGGACGCCACTTCACTGAAGGAGCAGTCCGGTCATCTGGATTCTGGATTATAGGAGGTAAACGACTAATCTCCAATGTAATTCATAAATGTGTAATTTGTAGAAAAATTAGAGGAAAACTTGAAGAACAAAAGATGTCAGACTTACCCATAGACTTACTTCGGAACCACCATTCACGCATGTTGGATTAGATGTCTTTGGTCCTTGGAACGTCTCCTTTCGTCGGACCAGAGGACACAGCACAGGGAGTAAGCGTTGGGCCGTTCTGTTTTCTTGTATGAGCACTAGAGCAGCACACATAGAAGTGATTGAGTCCTTGTCTACGTCAAGCTTCATCAATGCCCTGAGAAGATTTATTTCTATCCGAGGACCCGTAAAGCAACTTCGCTCTGACTGTGGTACGAACTTTGTAGGAGCTTGCAAGGAACTGAAGATTAACACGGAAGGCTCTGAGATGGATACTTACCTTCAAGAACAAGGATGTATTTGGACCTTTAATCCTCCGCATGCATCACATATGGGAGGAGCTTGGGAAAGGATGATCGGAGTCGCTCGTCGTATTCTAGATGCCTTGCTTCTAAAAGCTACCTCTACACGTCTTACACATGAAGTCCTGACCACACTCATGGCTGAAGTCATGGCCATCATGAACGCTCGACCTTTAGTTCCAGTATCCACAGATCCTGAAATGCCAGAAGTATTGACACCCGCGATGCTTCTGACTCTGAAAGTCAAAACAACAACGGCACCTCCTGGAGATTTTGAACTCAAAGATCTTCATACCAAGCAGTGGAAGCAAGTGCAGAGTCTTGCAGACACATTCTGGAGACGATGGAGACAGGAATATTTAGTGACGCTCCAGCCACGCAGGAAATGGCAAGCTGACAAGCCTAACTTACAAGTCGGAGACGTTGTCTTACTGAAAGACACTCAAGTTCATAGAAATGAATGGCCTGTTGGACTTATTATCAAAGTTAGAAAGGTAGAAATTAAAGTCATGAAGGAAGGTACTCCAAAAGTTTATTTTAGGCCTGTTTCTGAAGTTGTCTTACTTCTCAAAAAGGATACATAGTTGCATAATGTTATTATCCAAAGTGGGGAGTGTTCTGTCACTCACAAATTTCTAAGCATTTAGTTTATTAGAGTACTGTTTCTTTAATTGAGCGGCCATTACTGATGCCATGCAGTACAGTTACTTCCTGGTAGAGCCAGATTCAACCAGCATAGCTACCAGTGAGTCAAGCAGAAAGCAAGCTCCACAGTTCTGTTACACAGGCCTTCTGCTTATAAGTCTGTAAGTAGAACCTTCATGTTTTTAGTTATGTATATATTTTTAGCAACTCAAAGCACTGTTAGATTAGTTTAGTAGTGTTTGATTGTCTTCACATTAAGTTAAACTTCTGTTAGCCAGTAATTTACATCTAGGTAGCATGCCTGTCACCTATTTGTGTAGATTTGCATTCCTAGACTAATATATTGCCATAATTCCGTATTTTCCACAGTTTTACAAAGTTTAAAGATCTGAAAAGTAAAGATACAAATAAAGTTCAGTAAAGACTTTTCTTCAATCCTGCTTCCAGATTTTTATTATGTTAGCTGTCTGCCAAGCTTTGTGCCTCAGACACACTGTGAGGGCAGAACAAACACATACACCTGAGATCATGTGACCTGTCTGAAATAAAGGTCTACACCCCCCTCTCTACCTTGGCTCAGTTTTTGAGTCAAGACCTGATAACGCACAGACCTGTTCTATACTTCCTATGCTATACCATGTACCAGACCCTTTGCTTGTCTATCGACTTCCGCCTTGTACCAGCCCTTTGACCACGTATCACCCCTTGACCATTCTCTTGAATTACCCCTTGTACGTTCGCCTGGATCACCCTCGTGTCTGTTTTGGCCTCCATCTGTACAGTGAGGGTATTCCTGCATCTTAGGCTCAGACACCCCTATATCTGCAGTGCCACCCAATGCCATTCCCGACAATGGCCCCTATTACATTCCTCGCGAATTTTCATTTGCGTACGCAAATGTGCATTTGCGCGAGGGGCAAAACCCTTTGCGCTGAACGTTGTATTACAGCGTTCGCGCAAATGATACGCGTTATCGTTTAACGCGGATGGACCTGCGCGAGCGTGATGAACTGTGCGCGTCCTATACTTAACATTGTGAGCGCAAATTCGTTCGTGCGCTGGTACGCGGATGGTATTACAATCGATGCGCATCTTTTTACGAACAACGTTTGCGCGCAAAATTTTAACGTCTTTGAAAAGCTGGTGGTAACTGCAAATCTGAATGATCTGGCCGAAACGAAAAATACAGCACGGTATAGTTACACATTCTACACATACCCAAACAATAATTGTGAATTTGTGCGTGTTTTTTATTCTTGCTGCAGCATATATACTCAGATTGACTTTGACAGGCGCAAAAACTTAAGTGAGTCAATTAAGGTAAATTGATGCCAATTAAGGTTCTTAATTCTGAATGGCTGAATCCCGCGAAATAAACAGTCCGCACACTGATTTACGTGCGCTACGTTACTGTGCGCGTATTACTCTTCGTTTCGCGCGTCGTTTTTCCGAATGTTATTTTTTTGACGGATGAGAAAATGCGTTCGGATCGGAATACCACCGTTAATTTTCGTGCGATAACGCTGTGACGGATGCGCGCAAAAAAATTTGCGCTGCGCGAACGAAATTGCTCGAAGAATGGAATAGGGGCCAATGTGTGTGAGGAGGTTGGCACAGTTTACAGTCCCTCTGCGGAGATGCTTAGGGACAGAACTGAACACTGACAGTTTGTTTCTCTCCAGGCTGAAATATACGAAAAAAAGAATTTGGAGCAAGGTTGAAGTAAAGTGTTTTTTTTTTTTTTTTTTTTTTGAGAAAGGATTTTACCAGGAAGGATACATTGAGATTTCTCTCGTTTTCAAGTACGTCCTGGGTGGCGAGTATGTACCGTTGGGTGTCTTGCCCAAGGACACTTACTGGAGTGGTTGCTCGCTGGGATTGAACCCATGACTCCACAGGCTCTCTCCATGCAGAGCAGTGATGTTACCTCTACTCTACCCAGCCGGGTTTTAGCCCCTTCCCTACCACGGTCGAGTACACTCATTCTTCAAAACCTCCTGCAGGAACACAGCATCAAGTATATTCAATCTGCTCATATTCTGGAGCAATAGAAAGGAATTTTGTTTATTGCAAATGAGAGTCCTTTGCAAATGGGCTCCAGACTGTGCCTCTGAGTTTTCAGCACCTCCCACTTGTCTGCCGAGGTGCTGAAGATGTTTGGAGTTCCGTTTTTCTGAAACAGAGATCCCCAGCTGTATTATTTTACATGTAGTAGCGTTTTTTGGCCAGCAGAGGCCTCTGTCTGTCAAATAATCCTAATGCGTGCATGAACAGTACATACATTTTTACACTGTGTGTGAGCAATGGAAAGTGGTTTTCCATGAATCCACTTGGTCGCGGCAGGCATTTTATGGAAAACCACTTGGCTAGTGAAGGGGTTAAGGGCTACGATTACAATGAACCTTATGCTATGAATGCTCTTTATTGAGGGAGAAGGCTTGACTCACGCTTAATTAGAATAATGTGACAGCATTGTGTTTTAATATATGAATAAGGAGACATAGGCCTTGATGATATATGAGCAATGTTATGGAACAGAGCCTTGTGTTGGGCGCCGGGTGATTGGCATAAGGCTCTGCAGCATATGGAATTATATTTCCATGTCGCTCTTTTTAAATTACGCTCCAGTTGTGTTTTAAATTATTCCGTCTTTTTTGAGTGGGGAAACATAATGAAACAATGTGATTAAATACCTCGCAAATCCCCAGATATTTCATTAAACTTTAGAAGACGACAAAGAGTGAAACTCCTCAATACTTTTTTTTAATTTCCATTTTCCATGGCTTAACACAAACAGCTCTTTTCTCACAAAAAAGGCAATAAAAATTACATCGGGTTTTATTTCTTTTATTTTAATGTATGATTTTATGTAGCTCTCACTGAACGATTTATTGGATCGTCTTAATGAAATCCGTTTTATTAGTAGGACTGCCTGCAAACAACAATCACGCAGTGCTGGAGGTACTTTTATACACCTTTGTTGCTTAAATTATTAATATAATAATTCTTATTATTATAACCAGGATCAACCAAAGTCCTGGGAAAATACTGGACGCAAGCCCCCTTAACTATCCTTTAGCCGTGCTGCCATCGCAAGAGAAAGATGTGCATTGGGGAGCTCACTCGCCCGTCCTGTAGTGCTGGTTCATCACACCACCATAGGAAAACTAAAAACTACCTGCAAGAGTCCTGTGTGCTAGCACCGGTTCATCACCTACTGCCGTGGTTCCCAACCATGGTCCTCAAGTCCCCCTAACAGGTCAGGTTTTAAGGATTCCGGAAATGCAGACTGAATCCTGCAATCACTGAGCAGCAAATCCTATCACCTGTGCCGTGCTTCACAGATCTGGAAAACCTGATCTGTTAGGAGTACTTGAGGACCGTGGTTGGGAACCACTGACCTACTGGTTCGACTACATTTCTCAAGTTTTTATCACTGGAGAAAGGTCCTCTGTGCAAAATTGAAATGTTGCGGCTCCATAATAAAGCTCCTTTTCATACCGAGCCTTGAGTGACTGGTCCTACTGCTCTTTAGAGAAATTTCTTGTGGTTAGTGACCCTGGGACTGCTGGAGCCTTGACTGGTGTAGTATAACGTCTTTTGTTCATGTACCTGCAAGAAAGTCCTCCAAAGGAACGGAAGGCACAGGCACTTAAGGCTTCGTAAAATAATCTTTGTTATGGAGCCACAATGTTTTAGACCTGCACAGACATTTCTCCAGCGGTTAGCACTTGAGAAAGGTCCTCTGCGCAGGACCTACAGTTGTGTTCAAAATTATTCAACCCCCAATGCTGTAAAGGGTTTTAGGGAATTTAGTGTACATTTGTAATTGTATTCAGAATGAAATCCTACAAGGACTTTTTAAAGAACCATATGCAACTAAAATGACATCAATTGGTTTTGTAATGCAGTAGTAAATGTTTCTTTTGTGAATTCTTCATTGACACAATTATTCAACCCCTTAAAGACAACCACTCTGAAGAACAGAGGTTCATTCAAGTGTTTTCAATCAGGTATTGAAAACACCTGTGGATGTCACGGAGCAGCAATAAAGCATAATAAGCACCAATTAGGCAGCTTTAAAATGACTGATACTCAGCTCCTTCTAGACATTTACTGGTGTGGTTACAAACATGGTGAAGTCAAGAGAATGGTCCAGGAAGACAAGAGAAGAGGTGATTACTCTTCACAGGAAGGGCAATGGCTATAAGAAGATTGCAAAGATGTTAAACATACCAAGAGAGACCATAGGAAGCATCATTCGCAAATTCAAGGCAAAGGGCACTGTTGAAACGCTACCTGGTTGTGGCAGAAAGAAGATGGTAACTTCGAGTGCTGTGCGCTACCTGAAGCGTAGAGTGGAGAAAAGTCCCCATGTGACTGCTGAGGAACTGAGAAAAGATTTGTCAGATGTGGGTACTGAAGTTTCAGCTCAGACAATACGGCGCACACTGCGTAATGAAGGCCTCCATGCCAGAACTCCCAGGCGCACCCCCTAGCTGTCTCCAAAGAATAAGAAGAGTCGACTGCAGTATGCCAAAAGTCATGTGGACAAACCACAGAAGTTTTGGGATAGTGTTCTGTGGACTGATGAAACAAAATTAGAACTGTTTGGGCCCATGGATCAACGCTATGTTTGGAGGAGGAAGAACAGGCCTATGAAGAAAAGAACACCTTGCCTACTGTGAAGCATGGCGGGGGGTAAATCATGCTTTGGGGCTGTTTTGCTTCTGCAGGTACAGGGAAGCTTCAGCGTGTGCAAGGTACCATGAATTCTCTTCAGTACCAGGAGATATTGGATGACAATGTGATGCAGTCCGTCACAAACCTGAGGCTTGGGAGACGTTGGACCTTTCAACAGGACAATGATCCCAAGCATACCTCCAAGTCCACTAGAGCATGGTTGCAGATTAAAGGCTGGAACATTTTGGAGTGGCCATCGCAGTCACCAGACTTAAATCCGATTGAGAACCTCTGGTGGGACTTAAAGAAAGCAGTTGCAGTGCGCAAGCCTAAGAATGTGACTGAACTGGAGGCTTTTGCCCATGACGAATGGGCGAAGATACCCGTAGATCGCTGCAAGACACTTGTGTCAAGCTATGCTTCACGTTTAAAAGCTAAGTACTAAGATTGAATGTCACTTGGGGGTTGAATAAAACTGATAATGATGTGAGCACAGAAAAGACATTTGTGGTTATTTCATTATAAATGTTATGTTATATTTGTCTGACCTACACGTGCCTCTTTGATTTAATTGTAAGCAAGATGACTGAATGATCAAAATCAATGTCAAACTGGCCAAAACACTCAATTTCAGTGGGGGTTGAATAATTTTGAACACAACTGTAAATGTTGCGGCTCCAAGATAAGGCTCCTTTTCATACCAAACCTTGTGTGACTGTTACCTATACTGCTGGCCCTTTGGAGAAATTTATTGTTGTTGGTGACCCTGGCACTGCGGAAATTTGGCTGGCGGAGTATAATGGCTCTTGTGTGCCCACTCATCCTGTCTTTTGGAGTGTCATGTGCCCACAAGAAATATCTCCAGCATGCCAGTTCACTCAAGGCTTGGTATGAAAAGGAGCTTTCTTATTGAGCTTCAATGTTTCAGTCCTGCACACAGGTGATTATCACAGGAGAAAGGTCCTCTGTACAGGTTCGAAATGTTGAGGCACCATAATAAAGCTCCGTCTCATACCAAACCTTGAGTGTTCCTTTGGATAACTTTCTTGTGGTTGGTGACCCTGGAACTGCTGGAGCCTTGACTGGTGGAGTATAACATCTCCTGTGTGCTCACCCATGCTCTTATTTATAGTGCCCTCTTCCCATTTGGCCCTTCCTAGTGGTGGCCTTAATTATTGACACCATATCTAGAGCCCCAGTGTATTTTGCAGTACTTTCCAATGAGTACAAAATCTAATTAAAATAAGACAATCCTCAATCACATCTGAAAGAGCTTCCAACCATAGTACATCATCTGTAAACATGGGTTGTAACTTTGGGTTCACCAGAATATGTGTGTAGTATATATATATATAATATAAATTTTTGAGATTTCATGCCTCTTGGAACTGGACATTACCAGCCTGTCTCTGGTTGAAGGAAACGTTTTTCATCAGGTCGTAAAGGGTTTACGTTTTAGTAACCATTTCACTGGAAAAAGAAAAGGGCGATCGCAGTTTTCCGGACTCCAGTCTTTCGGATTTGTTTGAGAACCAGTAGTGTGACAAACCCAGTGGAAATATAAGGGAAATTAGTGCCCTACATTTCTTTCCGTTAGACCATAGCATATAATCTCATACAATGTCACAGCATTTATTTGCGTCCAGAGTTGCATTAATTTGTGGTCAAGATCTTGTATTGATGATGGGAGAGTCGCGGCGCTGCGTAAAGTCTTCTCCAGCACATTATCCCAAAGATTCTCAATGGGGTTAAGGTCTGGACTGTGTGGTGGCCAATCCATGTGTGAAAATTATGTCTCGTGCTCCCTGAACCACTCTTGCACAAATGAGCACGATGAATCCTGGCATTGCCATCTAGGAATATGCCCGCTGTGCCATCAGGGGAGAAAAAACGTTGATGGAAAAACCTGCTCATTCAGGAAGTCACATGACCTCGTTTTTTGGGCACGTAAGGCTGCTGAACCTAGACCTGAGCAACTGAAGCCAACTCAGATCATAACAGGCATGTACGGGAGGTGTTAGCTTTGTATTTGGCCAGGCAGTGTATAATAACAATTTTAATAGATACATTCTACATATTTTATAGAGAGTGGTTTGGTTCTACAGTCCTCATACACGTCTAAGCAGTGATTCTTTACTCATCTGCTTCTTCGTTTCTGACCGCCTTGTCCTCTGATATCCATTGTGGTCTCTCTGCAGGCTCGGTTTGTGAATAGCACGTGGATGTTCGGGAAGTTCATGTGCCACGTCAGCCGCTTCGCCCAGTATTGTTCTCTACACGTCTCTGCGCTGACGCTGACGGCTATCGCAGTGGACAGGCACCAGGTAAGAGTCAGCTCGATTCTTCCTCATGTCGTCCGTGATGTTGGATGTTCTGTTAGTCTTTAGAGTCTGAATAAGAAATCGATGGTGTGAAGGATGAAATGGGAATAACTCCACATGCCGACCGTTGGCCTCCTCACCTGCTGACTGCACTGGATTTCCATTAGCCCTCTCTTCATGTTTGCTCGATATAACCTGCCAGGCTTTAATATTGCACATAATGATCCATCTGACACAGGCAGGGTGGCGATACCTAGTTGTCATGACAAAGTTGAGTAGAAATGAGAGATAATGCTTTCTGTGTAGTTGTCCAGCCGTTACCTGCTGCCTTAATGCACCCTGTAATGTGATCCGGTGTATTTTTAAAAATGTACATAATCTCAATACACTGATACCCATAGATCTTAATGACAGGGATACGATAGAGATAAAATTGGGGGGATGGGTAGCAAAGTGCTTCTGTGCAGTAAGTATAACTCATAGGCTGCATGGAAAAATGGATTCACTATGTATCAACCTCTGTTTCAGTATTTTTGAGGTGACATGCTCTTTTTAGCATTTATCAAAGCTATAGTTTATATTTTTACAGCCAACATAACATGGAACAAGTTTCAGATTTTTCCCAGCCGGATTGTTATGACGGAATAAATCTTTCAGACGTGTCCTAATGTCCGTATCTATTGTTTGCGATGAGGGGTTTCCTGGCCGAGCAAGGCCTCACTAACTGTAGAGTTGCGGAAAGATGGAAGTGGAAGTGTGATGGGGAGGCAGTGTGTGAGCCCCTCCGTAAAGGACCCTATAGGGGACCATTAGCCTGGCTTGTCTTCCCATTGGCTTGACCGTCTGCTCCACTGGCCATCCGAACTCAAGGCTGCACATGCTCTAAATTCATTTAGTTCAATGTGGCTGCTTTCGGTGCTGTGGTCACATTGAATTAAATGCGCATTTGTTCATGTTGTCTACAGATAAGGACATCAGGGAACAAACATGGGAAAGGAGCCTGAGATCAGGAATGTCCCCCTGAACTGGGAGATATGTTAGGTAGGGATGTACCGATACCAATTTTTTACTGATACTAGTATCGATATCGATTCAACCCTAATTTAAAGTGACACTGTCAAAACAAGTAGGGCTAATTTTACAGGGAATCACTCACATTTGTTAGCGATTTTTTTTTTTTTTTTTTTTTTTTTTTTTTTTTTTTTGATTATTTTTATTTTTTGCTTACATATATAATTGAAAAAAGAGAGTTATTCCCAGTCAAATTGTTGCTGTCCCTAATGCCACAAGGGGGAACCACAGCCCTGAGTGGAGAGTTATCGTACAGGATAGCCCTCTCTTACGACTGTCGGTGCACTGACCTCGCCGACAAGAGCCAACAGAGTATCACTGCAACGGCCCAATTTAGCTCCGACTTCAGAGAGTGAAAGATGGCGGAGCCTGATGCTGTATCGGGGTGATTGCAAACAGCTATATGTCATCATGGGGTGAGATATCAAATTGACCCTGTCACTACCAAGGGATTTTCCAGAAAACCATTGTCAGGAACCAGGAATCATTTTAATGAATTATGCAGTAATAAATATTTGGGAATATTTCCAATCTATTCCTTACTGTAATAACCTATTTACTGTCACCATCTACTGGCCAAGAGGAGTTATTGCAGTTCAGGTGCTCGTGCAGGATCAGCTGGTGAGATATCATTCAGACACATTTCCACCTCTTTTTAAAAAGTGTTAGCACCTCCAGCATCATGGCCACCATGCTAAAACTTTAGGGGCACCTTTTGGAGCCTAAATTCAAACAAATTTTGTTTGTAATATACTATATTCCTTTGCATGGTTCCTGTGGAACACCGTGGTGCCTATAGTTGATACTGAGACACTGGGAGGTGCCTTGCAGATCGAGTATAGTCAATCTTGGTAGTGAAGGGGTTAAAACCAATCCATCCCCTGATGGGATACCATAGACAAAGGGCAATTGGCCAGTACAGGTGCATTGTAACTGCTATTCAAAAGGTCAGAGCGAAACATGGCAATGATTTGTGCAGGGTGTCAATAGGTGGATGATTTAGATTGTTCACTGAGACGTTTCTGCTGATTCAAACTCCTGTTACTATAGGAAGCACTAATTCAGTTGATCCTAATCGCGTATGATGTGTCTTTATTATGTAACACAATTTAGTACCAGTTAAATCTTCTAAAACACACAACTTGACCTATAAAAGCTGGGGGTAGACAGGATGTGACCCAGCCTCCCGTACATCACTTGCCAATTTGGGCTTATTTATGAAAATGGTAATTAGGTTTGTTCCATTGTAATGTATTAATAAATTTTACATCTTGCAGTATCATGCAGCGGCAGCCTGCGTAAAAAATAGTTACGGGCACATGGCTCAATAGTATTATACATTTTCTAATCATATATACACATGGACACATCTGAATCTGGAACAACGTAAAAACAAAAGAAAAACATTACAGAACTACTGGGTGGAAGGTTGGTACGTGCATCACCGAGAAATACTTTTTGAAAACACAGAAAACACATGTAACAACAGAATTTGGCTGGCATCCCCAAATTGTCTTAAACTAGCCTTATGGTGGCTGTCCACTGGCACCGTATTTGTGCGTTGGTACGATCATCCGATATCGTCTGAAGTCGTCCGACCGATCCTACAACATGCAAGTGAATCAGCCCTCTTCCACTGCCTCTGACCCCCGACAGACGATTTTTTGGGATTACAACAGACTGGCGATCTTACCCATTTCAATGGGAGTTATCGGACGATCATGTACAAGTTTGCATGCAAAAGATGCATTGTATACTTAAACCGTCGAGCTGGGGAGGGAAATGTGAAAAAGATGCATTGCAGTATAACTATACAGGGGAAACGTGAAAAGATACAGGGTTATTCAAAGAGATCCGAATTGTGGCCGAAAGGTAACGGAACAGTGAAATTCAGTGTACAGTCAGTTACCTTTCCTGGCCATTCGGCTATACAGAGTACAAAAAGCATCAGTGAAAAGTTGCTGAATTTCCCTGCTGTTCGGTGGTTTCATGCGGCAGATTTATTCAGGCGATTCTCATAGGTTTCAATGTTAAAAATAATCCAGTATTAATTCAATATCTAATAAACCGTTGATTATAATATTCTGCAATGTAAAGTCTCTTTATTTATAGATATTTTTGGATCTTTTAGGCAGTTTCGGGATTTTTTTTGCAAAAATTTATTTTCCTTTTTTTTAAAAATCATTTTTTCTTTTTTCTGTAACAGACCATTTTATTATCATTCATTGGATCTTATATGTAATTTTCAGACATTTTCGTTCTGTAGTTTCATTGCAAACAGCGTTTCACTTTTCAAACATTCAAGCAAAGGTTGTTTTTTTTGTTTTTTTCAATACGAGCTGGCCGTGCTGGACAGGGCAGTCCTTGATGCTGAACTCCATTTCAGCATCAAAAGCATTTGTTTTTCACTCCGCAGCGGCCCGGCAGTGGGTTTATCTCTCTTTTTTTCCCACCCAGTGGCCTGTCCGTTGGCCGATCTGGGTCGTCCACAGATGCTTCCAGTGGACAACCCTGATCGACCAATGGCTTTGTCCGTAGTCAGGTGACCAAGTCTGTTGCCCAACTATAGTGCCAGTGGACAGCCAGCCTATGGAAGCCCAGACAGCTGGGGTTGGGCCAAACTAAAGGGGTTATTCAATAAGCGCCAAACTTGTCACCGAATTGTCAACATTTCGGTGCTCTCTCGTTCCTCACAGTTCCCTGCACTTCGGTGAATCAAAGTTCCTCACCCTGCGGTGGATTCAGCATTCACCACAGGATCCCCACTGGGAAAACCCACTGCAATCCTGCCCAACACCCGTGAAAATCTTCCGGGACTGTCACAAAAAACACGCTGAACATGCCGGATAAAGCCACAGAGCCGCCGATCACAGCACAGACCAGCCGCCGGAAAAAGCTGACAAGCTGACGAATGGGGTAGAAAAAAAAACAATACGCTTGAAATCAAAATTGAATTCCTGTTTGCAAAAAAACTACGGAACGAAAATGCCTGGAATTTACATAGAAGATCCTATGAATGATAATAAAAAAGGTCCGTTACAGAAAAAAGAAAAACACTTTGGAAAAATAAAATGGAAAAAAAAATTGCCGAAAAAATGCCTAAAAGATCCTAAAAAAATCAATAAAGAGACGTTTTGCTGCAGATTAAAATCCTAAACGGTTTATTAGATATTGTATAAACACGGGAATATTTTTAACATTGAAGCCTATGGGGTTCGCCTGAATAAACCTGCCGAATGAAAACACCGAACAGCAGGACATGTTAGCAACTTTTCACTGCTGTTCGGTGTCTTTGAATAGATTAACCATGGCTTCTCTATGGGGGATTTCACTGCCTGCTCTCTGAATAGCCGAATGGCCCCGAATTTTCACCGTATGGGGAAATTCCCTGTTTGGTGACATTTTGGGGCGGACCGACTCTCTCTGAATAACCCCCTACGGTATGCATGTTTCTTAGAATGATATTTCCTCCTGTTGTGTTTCTGCAAATTGCAGTCTGTTTGCAGAAATGGAAGCCTGAATGGGACATATCAAGTCTATGTCACGAAGATATTAGATTAGGTATGTAATCAGTAAATTGCTTCCCGCATAGACTAGTGTCACAGCACGTTAAAGGATTCTCCTATGCAAATTCAAGGCGGTATTTTTAACATCAATCCTGAATTATTTACATGGTTCTATAAATACCTGGGTCTGAGTCATGACTTGCTTGTCTAGCCTTGAATAAAAACTTAAAGCAGAGAATAAAATGAGAAGTCAGGCAGTTCCCACAGCTCAAGACATCACAATGAACCCATCCTTACCAACAACAAATATTATTTATTAAGCTCTAACACATTCCAAAAGGTACAATGGAAAAAGACAAGATAATTCTACAATACACCAAAAGGCAAGTCAATATTTCACTAACAGATACACGAGGAGATGAGGGACCGATTGCCATGGGAATTTACAATCTAGATGGGTGGAGGGGGGACAAGAGGGGAGGACTGCAGTGATGAGAATGGTCATATTGCAGAGAGATTGGGTCTTGGAGAGATTGGAGATTGGGTATTGGGTCGGTCAGATGTCTTGTTACAGAGTTAGGTGGTCAGCTTCCCTAAACAGATGTGTCTTTAGGGAGAGTTTAAAAGTCGCCAGTTTGGGGGAGAGTCTGATAGTGCAAGGAAGTGCGTTCTATAGAGTCGGCGTTGCACGAGAAAAGTCCTGCAGTCTGGCATGTGAAGAGGTGATGATGGAGGAACCCAGGAGCAGGTCATTGTTGGATCTTTGGGGACGGGCTGGGGTGTATTTGTTGAGTATTGAGGACAGTTAGTTGGGAGCGGAGTGAGGGCTTTGTAGCTCAGGGTGAGTAATTTGAATTTAATTCTGCTGTGAATATCAAGGGTTTTCACTACAATGAAATAAAATACATATAGAGCTCCATATACCTTCCTCTATGCTTCCACGCTGGCAGTTTATTAACTTTCCATTACACAGACGTGGTAGAAGTCATGACTCCGCATCTCCACATTGTGTCGGAGTCTGCATGGTCCATTACGTTGAGTGATTCTCAACAGCATCCGGAAGCTCCATGCTGTTCGCAGGTTATAATAGCTTTCAGATTATAGATGGCTGGGTTTAGCCAGAAGACTGTGTTCACTACACATAAAAAATAAGCCAATATATATCTTTATATGTACTTAAAATCATTATGAAGACCTGTCTGGATGGCAAAATTGCATATCTCTAAAAAAAAATCCAAATATCACTCAAAGATGGCTGTCAGAAGGATTCAATTTTGTGTTTTAGCTTATTGTCCAATTACTGTTCTCTGTAATAATGAATTCTGCATCTCTGACACTGTTTTGTCAATGTAAAAAAGAAGATCCATTTTCGAGTCTCTGACCAATCCTAGTAACACTGTCGCATGTTATAGCATTAGGTGTTATTGGTCTTATCTGCATATGTATTGTTTGTATCATGGATCAGCAACCTTGGAACTACATTTCCCATGAATCCTCACTAACTTAAATAGCAACAGAGCATCATGGGAGATGTAGCTCTAAAACACCTGGAGGGCCAAGGTGACTTGATGCCTGGTCTACTGTATATGTCATGTATAAATAGAGATACCACCCTCAGTCACTGCAATCGCCCTGGGTTACATAAGTCACTTTGAATTTTGGGTACATGGGCATGGAGGCATATTTGTAGGTGCAGGATTTGTAATCAATATTAATCCTCTTGTTTGCAGAATGTTGGTATAATCTGTGATTATGCAAGAATGCTATTGTCTATATGTCTATTGTCCTTGTGTATCGGTTATCTGTTGAAAGGATTAACGTCCCAGTTTACCCTGTCTCAAGAATGTGCTTTTCTGTTTATATTTAAACAGTTTGTAAATCTGCTGACTGTAAGGCTGTTATTTCATCCCGATTCCCATTGTCTTGACTCATTTAGAAATGTTGCGTAACGTTTGTGTAGCGCTCACTCCCGGAGGAGCCGCTGAAAATTGAACCACGGGTCAGTCTCCCCGCACTAGGGAATAAATATACTCCAACACGCTGAACAGTTTTATAATTTAAAAGGTTTACTAAAAGGTTTGCAGCTCTTAAGACACGGTTTATAAAGGAAGATTTACAGTACTTTCGTAACACGATAAACGCGTAGCGGTAAAAGAAACGAAAACACGAGGGCTTCGTATTTTCGGAAAAAAACCCCGACCGAGCAGAAAATTAAAAGATACGAAATTCGAGGAAAAACCGCGTAGCGGGACACAATAAAATACACAGTTCTCGTATTACGATAGACGCGCAGCGGGAACAAAAAAAAGGAAAAATCGTTCAGAATGTAGCTTTTTCTTTGCCCCCTTGTATGGATTTTGAAAAAGGAAAACAGAGTCCTGCACAGGTTAAGTCCAGAACTTGAAGTGATATATATTTATATATGTAGGGTACCCGGGTACTTTTCTACTGGCCAGTGAGCTTGCTTTAACGATGTCTTCGACTAGTCAGTTGGGGCCCTGTGGGTTTTAGAAGAAAACAGCAGTGTACGCTTAAATTTACACACGGCCTTGGGGGCCTCTCACCCATCCAGCGCAAGCTTGAGGTTCCGCTGACCCAGGACGTCTCTCCGCTCGATTTGACTGGGGACGCCGACCACCGGATCTGTTGTCTGGCCTTCTGTCTGTCAGCCGCCAACTCAGCCAGCTTACCGCCTGCTCCCCGCTTCAATCGACCGCGGTACTCCTTACTCGAGGGGTCTTCTCTCCTCAGCACTGCACTCGGAATACAGCTGGTGATGTCTCTCTCCCGCAAGGCTGGGTGGCCCGATTGTGAGGCCCAATCCACTCTGTCTGCGCTCCGGCCTAGCTCTTGATCTCTCCTTCTGTGTGTGTCTCTGTGCATCCGCTCTCCTCAGCTCTCTGGCGCGTTCTGCCTGCTCTCCACGAGGTGCAGGATGTACAGGCTCTCCACAACCCCACCCACTTCCTGTTTCTTCGCAAAGCATGCATGGATATGTAGTTCAAGTGTCCAGGGTCTTAAATCGTGATAGTCTCCATCTTGTGGCCAAAAATGGGTACTGCCACAGTAAACTTTAACACATCGCTACACTCTCCCCCTCCTAGAACTCTTGGGTCTCTCCAAGGAGGTACAACAGTTACATTATCCTTTTACAATTTGCACACAGTTTATACGGTATATACAGGTTCAGCAGCATACATGCAGTGGGTTAGAAACACTTTCTCAAGCTGACTCATGGTCTGGGCTACCTCAGCTAACATAGCAGACACTTCGGGCAATCTCTGCACAGTGGTGATGGCCTCTTCAGTGCTATGTCCAGGTGAGTCATAAGTAAGTCGCTGGGGCGGCCGAATAGAGCGTTTTTGTTCAGGCTCCCTCCGTTCCTCTTCAGGTGGAAGTACTATGGGCGTTGGCTCAATTTCTCTTTCTATCACTGGAGCAGACGTTTCTTCAGAGTATGATCCCTCCAGTGAAGGCATAGAACCGTAATCACCTGAATAAGCTTCCGGAGCTACCGGGATCCCCACAGCCTCAGGGACTTCCCACTGAAATTCAAGCGGCTCAGGGATATCAACAGTCTCAGGGACTTCCAACAAGAATTCAGGAGCTTCAGGCCTCAAATTACTCTCCCATCGTTCAGGAACTGAGGTAATCTCTTCAGGCTCCGGTGAACGTATCCAGTCCAGACAGAAACTTTCTTCCTCACTGTCCCTTTCGCTCTCTTCGACAGCCCGAGTCTGTTGAGACCGAGTAACAGGAGGTAAACATGGAACACGGATTCCGGAGACTAGTCTGTTGAGACCGAGTAACAGGAGGTAAACGTGGAACAGGCAGATTCGGCGGAGGGAGTTCATCCCCAACTGGTATCCTCACAGCCTCTCTCAAAGGTAACAATGATTTCGGTGCCAGTTCTTAAGAGGCCCAGCCTTTCCATCTGGGCGGATTTGATACACTGGCAGACCCGGCAGTTGCTTGCAGACAATGTAAACCTGGGAACTCCATCTATCCGCCAACTTGTGTCTTGCAGCAGCACCCAAGTTCTTCAACAGAACCCTATCACCGGGTTGTAGATCTTGTATCCGAACCTTCAAATCATAGTTCCTCTTGTTCCTCTGTTCCCTGTTACCTGAAGTCAAACGGGCCTGTTCAAACGCAGAAGCCAGATTCTTCCGAAGTCTATCCACGTAGTTTCTATGAGAAGCTACCGACGTCTGGTCTAGAGATAACCCAAATGCCAAATCAACTGGCAGTCGAGCTTCTCTTCCGAACATAAGACGGTACGGTGAATATCCAGTTGCATCACTCTCCGTACTGTTATATGCATGCACCAGAGTAGCTATGTGACGACTCCAACTCTGCTTCTCCACATTAGACAAGGTCCCCAGCATATTTAGCAGCGTGCGCGATTGAACCTTTCAGGCTGAGCATCACCCTGAGGGTGGTATGGCGTAGTTCGAGTCTTTTGAATTCCCAACAACTCCAGCAATTGCCCGACCAATCTACTTTCAAAGTCTCTTCCCTGATCAGAGTGTATTCTTCTTGGCAGGCCGTAATGAACAAAGAACTTTTCCATCAGCACCTTCGCCACTGTCGGAGCGCGTTGGTCTTTTGTAGAAAAAGCTTGGGCATAACGGGTGAAATGATCAGTCACTATCAGAATGTTCCCTTGCCCACTAGCATCCGGCTCTAAGCACAGGAAGTCAATGCACACCAAATCCATGGGTCCCTGACTCTGTAGATGGCTCATTGGAGCAGCTCGGGTTGGTAGAGTTTTCCTCTGAATGCACCTCAGACAGGAATGGCAGTAACTCTCGACTTCAGCCCTCATGCAAGGCCAATAAAACCTATCTCGCACCAATTTAAAAGTTCTCTCAGCACCCAAATGTCCATGCTCATCATGTAGTGATCGCAACACACTCTCCCTGTGTTTGGTGGGGAGAAATAACTGTTGAATCTCTTCGGAATTGGTCGAGGGGCCCCTTCGGTAGACCACACCATCCAACATCTTCAACCGCTCCCACTCTTTGTAGACCAATCTGGCTCCATCCGGGGAATTGGTTAGCAGAATCTCTCGCTGGTTTGCAGTCAGGGCCTTTATGGTCAATGCAATCAAAGGGTCTCTAGCTTGATCCGCTTTCAGATCCTGCTTGGAAAAGGTAGGTAGATTTTCATCTCTCAATTGTGTAGGATTACAGTAGAACTCAGGGACAGCCGCGGCCATGACTCCTATGGCCTCCGCTTCAACTCCTCCCTTGACCCGGCGCTCTGTTCCTTGACACAAAGCTTGCACCCCGTCTGGAGTTAACTGAGTCCATTCTGTAGTGTAGGGTCTTCTTGATAAAGCATCAGCATCTCGATTGTTCACCCCAGGGCGATACTTCAGGCTGAACCGAAACCCTGACAGAGCGGCCAACCACCGATGTCCCGTTGCGTCCAGTTTCGCAGTAGTAAGGATATAGGTGAGAGGATTATTATCCGTCTTGATCACGAACTCAGCTCCATACAGATAGTCTTTCAACTTGTCCACCACTGCCCACTTCAAGGCCAGGAACTCCAGTTTGTGAGTAGGATAGTTCTTCTCAGAAGGCGAAAGGCTCCGGCTCACATACGCTACAGGCCTCAGCAATCCATCATACTCCTGATATAGGACTCCTCCCAGACCTTCTCGGCTGGCATCCACATGTAGTTCATATGGCTTGTGAGGGTCCGCGTAGGCCAGAACAGGAGCTCGGGTTAGATTCTCTTTCAGCTTCATAAACGCACCTTCACATTGACTAGTCCATTCACCTTGTATGGACTCTTTAGCCTTCCTTGGTCCCGGAGCGAAGGGTTTCGGTCAGAGACCTTACAGCCTTCTTCGGTGGTCTTCTTTCTGCAGGAGAGTTTGTTCAGCGGCTGAGCTATCTTTGCAAATCCTCCCACAAATCTTCGATAATACGAGCAGAATCCCAAGAAAGATCTAAGTTCAGTGACGTTTCGAGGTCTAGGCCAAGAAGCTACGGCCTCCAACTTTCGAGGATCTGTCGAAACACCTTCTGCCGAGACCACGTGTCCCAGATAGGTGACTGACGGCAAACAGAACTGGCATTTCTCCAGAGACAATTTCAACCCCTCTTCATGGAGCCTCTTCAAGACCTTCTCCAAACGTTGCTCATGCTCTTCCAGAGTCTTCCCGAACACAATTATGTCATCCAGGTACACTAACACTTCGATTAGATTCATATCCCCGACTGTCTTCTCCATCAACCGTTGAAACGTGGCGGGAGCTCCCGTCAGACCTTGAGGCATTCTATTAAACTCAAAGAACCCCAGTGGGCAAATGAACGCAGTTTTCTCTTTGTCTTCAGGGTGCATCGGTATTTGATGATATCCACTTCGCAGGTCTAGTACACTGAACCACTTTGCTCCAGACAAACACTGTAAGGCATCTTCAATCCTAGGAGTGGCGTATTGGTCGGGGATGGTTCTTCGGTTCAGGGTGCGATAGTCTATGCACAAGCGTACAGAACCATTCTTCTTCCTGACCAGCACTATTGGAGATGCATATGGGCTCCTGGACTCTTGAATCACATTGGTTCTCTGCAACTCATTTAGTTGTTCTCGCAGATCATCCAAGTCTCCCAGCGGAACTCGCCTTGACCTTTCACGAAACGGCTTGTCTTCTTGCAACCGAATGCGGTGTTCCGTACTCTTAGCCAGGCCCACATCGAACTCATCTTTCGAGAATAATTCTTTCCACTTCAGAACTTGAGACTGAAGACGTTTCTTCCACTCAGGTGAAATGGGAGCGTCCTTGGGTAGAATCTTTCATCTGGAATCTCTTTCTCTTCTCCCCCTCCTGAATCGGTAGAGAGGGGTGTAACAGACTCTACTTGCCCGATAGGCATTCGTGCTTTAAGGACCACTGGAGAATCTGTCACATTGCACACACTGACCGAGACTCTTCCACGTGTTCTCTTCAAGGCTTTTGTGGAGATTATTTCAGGAATTACTTCGACTCCGGTTTCACTCCCATGACTGACATCGGTTCCCAGCACCACATAGGGACCTGGTTGCGATCCGTTCAACTTGACTGAAACCCGGAAGCTCGCTACTTCTCCCGCTTGCAGGACCTTCTCTGTCCCACCCAGTCTCCACAGTCTTCCCACCTCAGCAGGTGCTTTCCGTTCTTCAACCATCCTCTGATAGACCGGTCGTAACATGGGGTGCACTCCTTGAGTTGACCCTTCTTCCACTACGATGGGGGTCAGGAGACGCCGCACTAGGTCCGTATTCGTCCCCACTATCAGAGAGCTTCTGTTTGCACCCGAGGGTCGGGGGCACACAATGGCCAAGGCGTCACAGCCTCCGGACTGTCCGATGACTTCAGATCCGATCTCCAACCTTACTTGCAGATACCCGTCATAAGGGAGTTTCTCAGTGCCGATACCCCAGATTTCCAAATCCTTCAGTTCTTGCAAGGGAATATGTTTCAAGTGTCTCTCATAGAAATCTCGGTAGATCAAAGTCACTTGGGCCCCTGAATCCAACAGGGCTTTGGTGTAGACTCCCTCCACTTGAATTGGCACAATAGGAGAAGGACCTATCAGCTGATCAGGAAACTTTGTAGCGGTATCCGGACGTTTAGACCCAGTTTGCTGGACCCTGGCCTTTTTCTTGGCCCGTGCAGGTTTTGGGTGTGCATTGCCTCCCCATGACGTAGACCCGGACACTAAGGGAGTGACTCTTTCCATTCTGGCAGGCTCAGCAGTTGGCTTAACTTTGGGCCCTCTTGCCCTCCTAGTCCTGACTTGGTTTCTGGAGCGGGGTTCAACCTTCGGGCACCCAGGTTGCTCCTTCACTGGTGCCCTCTGGCGTTTCCCGCGGTGGGGTAGACAACAGTCCTTCTAAAGCTTTCAACAATCTCTCGACTCTATCCTTCTCAGGCTTTCGGCCCTGGCACTGTGCGCGGAAATGGCCCATTTCTCCACAACCGAAACATCTCTTCTTAGAGAGCGGAGACGTAGTTTCTTGTTGAGATTTTGTTAAAGGGTTTGGACCAGACGCCACAGCAACTTCTGTCGTCTGCATACCTGTTAGGAACTTTTGCATTTCCCCCTGCATCTCGGTCACCTTCATCAACACCCTGCACAGTTCAGCGTGCGCTTTCTGCAGTTCAGTTTGAGCTTCCTGTACCTCCTTTACAGTCTTGAACAACTCGCTTCGTTCAGAAGGGTTCGATTCTTTAGCAGCCCTTCCGGTGGATTTAAACCCGACTAACTGTTCCTGTTCGTCCAGGTCAGATCCATAGGTGTCTATCGAGTCGTTTTCAGGCTGTAGACCGTCGTTATATCTCGCAGGTTGTGCATAAGCCCTTTCTCCCCGCCTGAAGGATTTCTCTTCCAGCAGAGCCTCCTCCTCTCGTACAACTCGGATCAGTTCCAAGTACTTCAACTCTTGATTGACTGCTCTGCTTCTCAGCTGCATCATCACCGGATCTAACGGTTGAGAGCCTCTCAGGATCTGCTTTATTCGTATCTTATCTACGTCAGCCGGTTCGGCCCCTTTCTTGAGGAGTATTGGTGCAGAATCTTATCCAAGCGCCTCATGTAATCAATCATTCTCTCACCTCTCTTCTGATAGGTGTGTTCGTACTGATATACCAGTTCCGCTGCCTTTTCTGTTCGCCCAAACACTTCTTCAAGAACGTTCAGATAATCCAAAGCAGTACAATCTTTTCTACTCAATTTTAGGTTTCTCACCGCTTCTGACGCAGGTCCCTTTAAACTCTCGGTGATCCTTTGCTTTTTCTGGGCCTCAGGGACGTCCCACTCATCCAGAGCCTGCATCGCCTGTTCCACCCATTCCTCAAAGGTTTCTTCTCCCGCCGGAGTTGGTACATTTCCTGTAAAGTTCCTTAACCGTCGATAACCGAAATTAGTGTGAGGAGGGCTTGTTTTCTGACATTTAGCCAGCAAATCTCCAATAGCCACGATAAATTCAGGCCCGATCATGGCCAACGGACTGGGCGCGAAACACGGCTTGCCACGTGCGCGGAAACACTTTCGGCTTCGCCACGTGGCGCACTTGGCTGAATCAGTTGGACTTCCACCTCAGCGGTCAAGCTTCACGCTCGCGCCCCGAAAACATGCTGCTGGAATACCTTTTCTCCATTCGAGAAGAACATGCGTGTGAGAGGTATCTGGGTTTTTCTTAATGTCCAGAATTAACCCCCGATGATCTGGTGCTAGCGTGGCCACGGCCTGGCGAATCTGATCTTCGGCCCAAGTGTCTGCGGGAATATCCATGACTACGCAACATGCTAACTGACTACTATACTCCCCACACCATTCGGCAGCAGTGTCTGGATCCATATTTAACCCTTTAGATGCGGTTTTTCCAGAGACTGAATCCCGGAAACGAGCCCCCACGTGTAGCGCTCACTCCCGGAGGAGCCGCTGAAAATGAACCACGGGTCAGTCTCCCCGCACTAGGGAATAAATATACTCCAACACGCTGAACAGTTTTATAATTTAAAAGGTTTACTAAAAGGTTTGCAGCTCTTAAGACACGGTTTATAAAGGAAGATTTACAGTACTTTCGTAACACGATAAACGCGTAGCGGTAAAAGAAACGAAAACACGAGGGCTTCGTATTTTCGGAAAAAAACCCCCGACCGAGCAGAAAATTAAAAGATACGAAATTCGAGGAAAAACCGCGTAGCGGGACACAATAAAATACACAGTTCTCGTATTACGATAGACGCGCAGCGGGAACAAAAAAAAGGAAAAATCGTTCAGAATGTAGCTTTTTCTTTGCCCCCTTGTATGGATTTTGAAAAAGGAAAACAGAGTCCTGCACAGGTTAAGTCCCAGAACTTGAAGTGATATATATTTATATATGTAGGGTACCCGGGTACTTTTCTACTGGCCAGTGAGCTTGCTTTAACGATGTCTTCGACTAGTCAGTTGGGGCCCTGTGGGTTTTAGAAGAAAACAGCAGTGTACGCTTAAATTTACACACGGCCTTGGGGGCCTCTCACCCATCCGGCGCAAGCTTGAGGTTCCGCTGACCCAGGACGTCTCTCCGCTCGATATTGACTGGGGACGCCGACCACCGGATCTGTTGTCTGGCCTTCTGTCTGTCAGCCGCAACTCAGCCAGCTTACCGCCTGCTCCCCGCTTTCATCGACCCGCGGGTACTCCTTACTCGAGGGGTCTTCTCTCCTCAGCACTGCACTCGGAATACAGCTGGTGATGTCTCTCTCCCACAAAGCTGGGTGGCCCGATTGTGAGGCCCAATCCACTCTGTCTGCGCTCCGGCCTAGCTCTTGATCTCTCCTTCTGTGTGTGTGTCTCTGTGCATCCGCTCTCCTCAGCTCTCTGGCGCGTTCTGCCTCCTCTCCACGAGGTGCAGGATGTACAGGCTCTCCACAACCCCCCCACTTCCTGTTTCTTCGCAAAGCATGCATGGATATGTAGTTCAAGTGTCCAGGGTCTTAAATCGTGATAGTCTCCATCTTGTGGCCAAAAATGGGTACTGCCACAGTAAACTTTAACACATCGCTACATTTGATTTAATTGTCTTCCCCTAATGTAATTATGTTTCATATTGCAAGAAGTAAATGGCTGTCCAATTATCTGTTTCGGTCTGGTTGGGTCTCCCAGCAGTTTCTGGGGGGGGGGGTTATGTATGTAAATGACCCATGTGTGACCATATAAATGTATGTGTGTGTGTGTGTTCCTGATTAAACTAGTTCTATTCTGACCCTACATGCAGTCACGACCCATGGTTTGGGTAGCAGCTATATTCTGTTCGCTGTTCCAGCGCAAAGCTTCAGATCTACAGCCACAGCTTATTTCTGGGGGACGCTAGCAAGGCTCTCTAAGGACCTGGAGAAAGGCACGAGAGTCAGGAGAACATGGGGGTCCAGCAAAGAAGCGGAATTGGCATATGTGACCCTGTTGGGGTACTGAGATCCGTTACATTCTGCAAGACTCCTTAAAGGGACACACTACTCATCCTGACCACTTTAGCTTTTTATATTGGTCAGGAAGTGATGAGTCCCCCCCTGCCCTCTCTCCCACCCCATCCTACCCTAGTCTCGTGAAATCGTGGGGTGAAGTGGAGGGGATTCCCCCATCCAACCCAGCATCACCAGCAGCTGGTATTTTTTTATTTCCCGGGCTGTTGGCCTGCAGATTGGTCACCAGTGACGTCAGCACGCAGAGAGTTTGCTGATATCACCCTCTAAGACTGCCTGCTGTAGTGAGCGTTCTCAGGGAGGCAGCGGATGGATCGGATCTGTGCATGCGATTGTATCTCCATCCAATCTTTCGCTCTGCAGAGGCACTGCGGAACTTGCGTACGTAAAGTAAGCACATCCTGTAGCGCTGCACAATTTGTGACGCTTATGCTGAGCAAGTTGTGTAGGAGCCTAAATTGCATAGAAAAACATCTAGGACTTCCAGTTTTGGGAGCCCTTGAGTTGAAGAGGAGGAGCTGCATACGACCGGGGACAAAAGGTGAGTAAAATAACCTAAAATGGCAAAAATAAATAGAAATAATTGGGCAGAGGTTGTGATGAGCTTCTGGACAATTATTTAAGTGCAAAATAAAAAGGAAACTATTTTTAATAGCGTATCCCTATCCCTATTATAAATTCTTTGTTTTGAAAACTTTGCACAGAGATGCCAGATATAACAAATGGAAAACGTACAATAAAATAATAATATAGTAAAAACAACCACCAAAAGGCCAAGTCATCAGAGAACCCAGCAAAACACGACCACACACTTCCATTCAGCCCCCCTCCGTGATTCTAATTCTGTCCCTCTCTAATGGGGCTCTCCAAGTCAATGACAATGAAGACTTGTACATTAAAAATGGCGTCACTTAATGCTCATCTCTTACGAGCGATGCCTTGAAGTCACCATTTCCTTAAAAGGAGATGTAATAATTGCAATGTTAACGTCAATGCATAAAGAAGGAGAGCAGGGATTAAATTGGGGTAATGGTCAGGGTTATGATGACATATTAGGGTTAGGGTAAAGAGAGATTTAGCATTATACACACTTTGGGTTGGGAAGTCATAAGGCCTTCACAGAGGTCCAAAGAGGCCTGGGCCACTTCCATCTTTGAGACCACACGCACCGTAAATTAAAAAATGAATAAGTGGAAAAATATTGACACCAAAGTAAAGGCATATCTAAAATATTTACACTTAATACGATAAAGACACAGGACATCCTTGAAGCACTTTAGGGGTTATTCAAAGAGACTAGAGCCCGAATATGCCACTGAATTGCACCTAATTTAGAATTTTGTGGCAATTCGGCTATTCAGAAAGCTGGCAATTTGCCAGATATTGCCAGCGAAATATGGTGCAATTCGGTGACCTTTGGTGGCAGTGAAATTCCCTACAGAGAAGTAATTGTTAATCTATTCAGAGAACTCCGTACAGCACTGAAATGTCAGTGAAATGCCCTGATATTCACTGGTTTTGTTCGACAGGTTTAAACAGGCGAATCCTATAGGTTTCAATGGAAAAAAAGTCTCAACTTTTATTATTTTTTTTATTCAACTGTTTTGTCTTTTCATTTGCAGAATTTTTTTTTTTTTTAATTAATTACACTTTTAGAATTTTGTAGGCATTTTTCTGGATTTTTTCAGCGAAATTGTTGATTCCAACATTTTTTTAAGTGTCATTTTTTTTTCATTCTGTAACAGACCTTTTTATTATTATTTATAGGACCTTATATATTATATATATCATCCCGTGGTGAGAACAGTGGCTCCATCCAGTTCTTCTTGTCCCCGAGACTGGGGAAAGACTGGGGAAAAAAAGTCTCCCAGTCTCCCTCTGCAAATCACTCCGCCAACCTGCTGGAGCTTGCTAGGCGAGATCCTGCAGGTCATGTGACCGGCAGCGGTAGCGTCAATGGAGTCCTAAGGGCTCCATGGAGGGGATGCTCGCGACGGCACTTGCTGGATTAGCGCCTGCACCGTAACATCACGCTAAAAAGGGGGTGCTAAGGAGAAACCTGTAGGCGCAGGTTTAACTCCTTAGCGTCTCCGTTTTAGCGTGATGATCATATTATGGCCCATGGTATTTTTAAGGCGTCATTTCCATAGTAAACCCCTCAAACTGCATTGTAAGATATCATATAATGCAAAAAAAGGGACAGACCGAGCGAAACAAGAAAAATAAGTAAAGCAAACCGTCAAGGTAATATCATATAATAAAAATTGAAAGGTTTTAATTGCATTGAATTTTTATTATATGATATTACCGTGACGGTTTACTTATTTTTCTTGTTTCGTTCGGTTTGTCCCTTTTTCTTGCATTATATGTGATCATATTTTGAATCTTGTGACCTGGGATTGTAACATTTTTTGGGGGTTTCAGCTACATATTCTGGCACCCGAGGCTTTCAGGAAGCTCTATTTTTTTTCTTTTAGATTTACATTGTAAGATATGATTTGATGAGTCAACAAACAAAGAAGACTTTGATTCTGTAGCGTCTCACACCATGAGAATCATTACAAGGTTTGCAGCTGCAGGTAAACAGAGATAATGTATCAATATGCTGACTGTGCTACCAATTTGACCTCATTCATGATCACATCCCACTGTTCATGAACCTGCTGAATGTCAGCAATGAGGCTTTAACTGTCAATATCAAGCGAAGCATTATGTGCTTCAACCACTAGATTGTTTTGGTGGATCGTTTTAAGGAACTTAACTCACGGGGATGTCATTAGAACAGATACAATTTTATATGTTTATATTCCGGGTCATTTTACTGTTAAAAAATAAGAGTTCCATTTTTTTTGTCCTAAAATTATTGGGCAGAGGCTGTGGACAGCCCCATCTCCATTATTTTATTTAAATTTTTCCCTTTCTTTAGGTTATTTTACTCACCTCACACGGAGCTCCTCCTCTTCAGCTCAAGGACTCCCAAACACGGAAGTCCTCAAAGCTTTCTAATACAACTTGCACTCCCACGCGACTTGTATAGCAAAGGAGCGCCAAATTGTGCAGTGCTACAGGACTTGCGCACTTTACGTTCCATAGCTCCTGTGCAGAATAGAAACATAGAAAAATGTCGGCAGATAAGAACCTTTCGGCCCATCTAGTCTGCCCAATTACATGGATACTTTACCTGGATTTATCTTTTGTTTAGGATAGCCTTATGCCTATCCCATGCCTGCTTAAATTCAATTACTGTTTTGGCCTCTACCACTTCTACTGGAAGACTGTTCCATGTATCTACCACCCTCTCAGTAAAATAATGCTTTCTGATGTTACTTTTAAACCTTTGCCCCTCTAATCTAAGACTATGTCCTTTTGTTTTGCTACTTTGTTTCCGTTTAAATATACTCCCTTCCTCTATGTTGTGATGTTATATTCTGGCGTTGGTCAGTCCTCTGTTCTTTCTCACAACCGGCTGTGTTTACTATTTCCTTAGATAACATGAAACTACAGATTGAGAATCACAGATCTGGAGAGAGAAATAACCACAGACGCCAAACATAGGTTCTAAGTCTTTTAGTTACTGCTCTCTGAAGAACCATACACATGGTCTCCTTAAGTACAGAAAATTACGTCACAGTAACACAATAAAACACATCCTGTAATATCCAAGCTTTTGCCGCGTTTTCCAAACCATTTCAAACAAAAGAGCTGGGATACAATATGTTATTCAAATTAACCCTAAACAGTGAAAAACATTACAACATCCTTTAACACCTAATCAATGCTCTCTTCCTTACATCAAAGGAAGCTTAAGCTGGTAACTCTTAGAGTCTTTGTCAGAAACAAACAAAGACCTTGACTTAATGTCTCCTTCCTCAATAAATGCTGGAAGTCATAATTGAACTTTCAAGGATTGAGGCAGGTGTTAAACATCTGTTTCCTACTCTGATACAAAGAGTTCACTATACAAAGAATTTATCTGATGATCAATTTGATATAAGCATACGCATTCATAGAAAGATTAAAATATTCCTCAACACTCTACCTTGTGGATTCCCTTTACGTATTTAAATGTTTCTATCATATCTCCTCTGTCTCGTCTTTTTTCCAAGCTATACATGTTAAGATCATTAAGCCTTTCCTGGTAACTTTTCTCCTTCAAGCCATACACCATTTTAGTAGCCCTTCTCTGAACTCTCTCTAAGATGTCTATATCCTTCTGGAGATACGGTCTCCAGTACTGCACACAGTACTCCAAGTGAGGTCTCACCAGTGCTCTGTACATTGGCATGAGCACTTCCCTTTTCCTACTGCTAATACCTCTCCCTACACAACCAAGCATTCTGCCAGCATTTCCTGCTGCTCTATTACATTGACTACTTACCCTTAGATCCTCTGAAATAATGACCCCTAAATCCCTTTCCTCAGATGTTGAGGTTAGGACTGTATCAAATATTCTATATTCAGCCCTTGGGTTTTTACGTCCCAGGTGCATTATCTTGCACTTATCCACATTAAAACTCAATTGCCACAGCTCCGACCATTTTTTTAGTTTACCTAAATCATTTGTCATTTGGCTGATCCCTCCAGGAACGTCAACCCTGTTGCAAATCTTTGTGTCATCAGCAAAAAGACATACTTTTCCATTAATACCTTCTGCAATATCACTAATAAAAATATTAAATAGAATGGGTCCAAGTACTGACCCCTGAGGTACCCCACTGGTAACAAGACCTTGCGCCGAATAAACTCCATTTACCACAACCCTCTGTTGTCTGTCACTCAGCCACTGCCTAATCCATTCAACAATATTGGAATCCAAGCTCAAAGATTGCAATTTATTGATAAGCCTTCTATGCGGAACAGTATCAAAAGCAGGATCAGAGCTGCGCATGCCCAGATCTGAACCATTGGCTGCCTCTCCCAAAGAGCGATTGGTCTCATAGAGTGTGACGTTGACACACGTTCTCCGTGCTGGCGTCGATGGTGACCAAACCCGTAACCAGCAGCCAGGAAGTAAAAAATTCCCAGCTGCTGGTGACACTTTGTGGGGTGGAGGAAGGTCCTCCACTTCACCCTGGGATTTCTACACATCTGTAAAGTGGTCGGGATGAGTAAAGTTTTCCTTTAAGCCTTTTTTACTTCACCCATATGATGCGCACTGATCTTACTCGTCATAAACATTAATCCTTGCAAACCAGATAGTTTTTGAAATCCCACGCAGTGAAAAAGTTTCATGAAGCATTCAAACCTTTTTTTAGGACTGCTACTGAATAAATTTGTACATTTCTTGTATTTTTCCAAAGTACTTGACTGCCTTTTAACATGATTCAGCACAGTCGGCACCAGCAAGGTTTAATCTGTGGTTTCCGCAGCTAGAGGATGTGCATCTAGGGCTATGCTCCAGGACAACTGATTGCACACCATTGAAATGACCAGCCATGCTCGATCCATTACCAGAGCCTTAGCCGATGCGGTGCTGAAAATCTATCCTTCAACTCTACTAGATTTCTTAGAACTCGGGCAGTACTTTCCTGTGAAATTGTCAAAACGCTATGACTTCTCTTCTATTGAAAATCCTGAGCTGTTGTTAAAAAACCAATAGCGATAATTCGAAGAAGGAGCATATCGTTATCTGGGGCAGCAGCAAAAAATTGTGAATTTTTTTTTCATTTTTGGTCTCATTTTCCCTTTCAATACCAAGTGGTTTCCCATAAATTCACTGCCAGGAACAAGTGTTTTTTTGGAAAATCGTTTTTTATGAATTATACAGTAAGATATTTGGAAATATTCCTGATGTGTTCCTTACTATGATAACCTACTTGGCAGGGAGATGTCACCATTTGCATGAATGTGAATCTCCCGAACCGAAAAAGATCAAAGGCCAAAAGACCATACATTATTGGCTATTGGGCCGAATTAAATCGAGTCCCAAATTCCCGATCCATAAATATCCATAGCATTAACCTGAAGTCCCATTGTGTATACAAAATGTGAGTATTGAAGGTATTTATGCTGCATTGAGTACTAGCAGTCTCCATGGGGATTGGTCTGGCCCAACTGAGACCTCGATTGTGGAGATGCTCATTGAAATTACTAGTTTTGGTGAGCTAGATTGACACTGGTCACTGATTCTCACCGTTCTCCTCATCAGTTTTGTATTCTCTGAACAGGTGACAATTGGTCAAGTATTATTACTATAAAAGAGTATTTTACCTTTAATCTTCTGTTGTTCAAAGATTTCACACAATAATGAATGTTCATACATAGTAATGCTGTCTGTCTCTGTTTCTTTTCCTGTCAAGGTCATAATGCATCCCTTAAAACCCCGGATTTCGATGGTGAGAGGAGCGGCGTATATCACCATCATCTGGATAATGGCCTCCTGCTTCTCCCTTCCACATGCCATCTACCAAAAACTATTCACCTTTGAATACAGGTATTCAGACTTTTTAATCCTCCTCTCCTTCATCAGTTGGTGTACCTCAAGGCTCTGTCCTAGGTCCTCTGCTCTTTTCTATCTACACCTCCCTGGGCAAATTCATTAACAGCTTTGGCTTTAATTACCACCTCTACGCTGATGACACTCAGATCTACCTCTCTACCCCTGATCTCTCTCCTCATGTCCTTTCCAAAGTCAGCGACTGTTTATATGGCATCTCCTCCTGGATGGCCTCTCACCACCTAAAGATCAACATGTCTAAGACTGAGCTTCTGCTAATTCCTCCCTCTAATGCCTCCCCACCTCCTGACTTCTCCATCATGTTCGATGGTAACACGATCTCCCCATCAAGTCAGGTTCGCTGTCTCGGAGTTACACTTGACTCTGCTCTTTCTTTCATCCCCCATATTCAGTCTCTTTCCTCCTCCTGCCGCTATCATCCATTCTGAATGCCTCTGCCAGACTTATCCACCTCACCCGAAAGTGATTACCCTAAAAACAATGATTTTTCCATCCCCTCAAGAGCAAGAGAGGGGAAAACGGTTTAATTACATGGGTATTGCGTAGTGCCTGATCTCTACAACATTCTATAACAATGGCCTGTTCAGTGAAAGGTGCCACGAGGGATAGATTCTGATCCCAACCGTACGCAGTGATGGTGTTTCGAATGTCTGCTTTATAGATGATGTGTTAGAAAATGTCCAATTAGCTCCACTGCTTAAAAACTTTCCTTGTCAAAATATCTGCTTTGCTTTAAAAAAAACAACACGATAACACCACCTGCTTTGTTAAGGAAACTTTAAAGATTAGCTCCAAGTCAAATGGAAAAGTTAATGAGACAATGATGTGAAGATAAAATGACTAAAACTCACTAGTGGATTGTATAATAATGAGGAAAAAACAATAAAAAAAAAGAAATAAAGCCCTGATAGGTAGAGAAATAATGAGTCGTTCCGAGTTATTGACATCAGGATTACAAAAAGTAACACAAACACAGGTACATTGGCCCCTGAGGAAGTTTCCGAAGACTTTGAAGGCCAACTTGGATGATGCATCGTTATCCAGGAAGATCAATACTCCAAGAAATAAACTGAACGCAAAGCATGGTACCCACTGGGTGTTGGTTATAAAGACACAGGGAGTCTTGCTGTATCTATGATTCCCTCATCAAACAAGCCCCTCATCAAACATATACGCAATAATTTGGCAAATGGTTTCAGGACTTATACTCAAGTCTCAGGGTAGTAAGCATAGCTTATAGAGCCACACATATCTGTTTGATGACACGTTGGATGCCCTTCCTAACCTGTCCAGTGTCGGTATCTGAACGTGCAACACTCTGTTATGGAAAATTATGCTGATCGCACTACAGAGTCCCAATGTTGCTCTATGGGAGGAATTTCGAAATATTATTTAACACCCAGGTGATTTCCTATTTTGATAGATTGAGAAGTAAGTCAACGGACGGAGCTTTCCTCTAGAATCTTCAACAGTGAATATCACAACCGAAGCCAGCAAGCCAGATCCAATCTGATATCATTCATTTTAGCGTCTCGCTCAATATATCAGGTCTGAGCCATCTTGTTTTTGGGAAATTTGCCAGTTCATATTCTTTACTGTCTTGCACTCCCATTCTCCAGTCAAACATCCCACTTCCTATGACTCCATTCTGGAATTAGCTAAAATGTTGAAGATGTCAGTGTCTTCAAAATTTGAATTCCTAAGGTACCAGCCAAGCTGAAAAGTTACTCGCACTTCTGATCCCAAGTGATCATCGACAAACTCCACAGCTGCAAAGGGTCAGATTTCCAGTAGCCCTGCTTAAATTATTACTCTTCTAAGGCAAGAGGGAGAGTGGAAATTTTGAGCCCTGCTCTAAATTGATTGGGAATCACCCCATCCAAGGGCTATTAATGCTTTCCAACATTAAGAGACGCTGTCATAGAAATCAGTTTTAAGGGGACATGTAACACAGTAGGAGAAACCTAAATGTTACCTGAGTGGTCAAGCTGCTGTGTGCTCCCCCCCCCCTGCTAGAGTACTGGGGGGCTGATTCAGCAAACCAAATGCAGGGGCTTAGTCCAACCCACGATCTGAGCTCAGGTTAAAGGCTTCAGGGTATTTGAGAACCAGCCCCATCCAATGGCTCTCAATGCTTTCTGACATTGAGAGCCGCTGGATTGGCTGGAGAGTCCAGCCCCCCTGTGGTCACGTGGCACGCTGTGGCTGGCAACATGTCACATTCTTCTGGGATTAGAAGGAGACCACTCTGGTAGCTAAAGGTTTTTAAAGGTAGCTAAAGGGTTAAAGCAGGATTGCGTATGTGTACATTGCGTGCTCAACATTCTATTTAAAACACTTATTAAAAATACAAAATATTACCCTACATTAAACAATGCAATGTTTCAACACAAGTTTAATTATTGCATCAAACTTTGGCGGCAGAGACACTTTCGTCAGAAATCAGACTCTTAATAGCTAATTATTTTCAACTCGGCAGAACAAAAAGCTCTGAACTGGCTTTCATTTGTAATAATTGTGCATATTTCACAATAATTTGGAAAAGCTATCTCGATGGCATGCTGCGTCAGTATAAAATTTACAACTTGTGATGTAAGTGCCTGAAATTAATTCATTAAGAGATAAAACTTGACACAGTTCTGTTGACTAGATAGTCTAGTCTGTGATGTGTTTATTTGCCGTTATATCATTGTGTAATGGTAATGCTGGGTTTGCTGCCAAAATCCTGCAAAGTTCTTTGTTACTTATTAGGCTTACACCGCATGAAAAAAATATCTAATTTTCTTTATTATATAAATTGGACCATCTGTCTTGCACAGTACACAAAAGCTTCAAACTCGAGGTGACATTGGTAAGATGGATTGTGATGTTTCTTCTCGCAAAGCATATTTTTGAAAAACAAAGACGTCATCTGTGTTTCATGTAAGCCCCATAAATCTATCTTGAATATAAGTCATAGTGCCCGTATCTGTCTTCTTTTTTGGATAAGTATGCTGGAGGTTGGCCTCTACTAGTGCTTGTTGGTCCATGATTTTGGTTTACGTTGGGATTAGTTGCCACCTATTCTTTATTTGATTGTAGAATTTGTTTTATCTGACTGATTTGTCATGTCAATCTACCTGGTAGATGCCTTTATCACAATTCTTTATTGATCTCCAAACCTGCTTCTTTGGCCGCCATCTAATACTCTAATAGTAACTGCCGTAGTAATGTCTTCATCACTCGTCTTCATTCACACATCCAGCCTTTATGTAGCACTGGTCTTAGCTTTCCTGATTTAAGCACAGTTCCCAGTTGGTCTCCCAACCTTATTAAACATCTCGGCCTTCTCACATTCTTTTGGTGACACTTTTGGTCTCACATTCCGTCGTAATGTACTTTTTATGCCTTTCCATATACCTTGCGCACCCTAGTATAGCTCTTCGGATCTGTGATAGTTCTCTGATGTTTCTCATACCCACTACTTACTCATATCTACTATCTCATATCCTAAAGGTGTAACTTAAAAAAGCATTAAAGCACAATTAAACCCCTGACTGAAGTTGTTTTCCATAAAGCTACATCTGGGACCCAGTGGATTTATGGAAAACCACTTCCCATTTTAAAGAGTGTAAAAATGTATGTACCCATCATACATACATTTTAAAGACTGTAAGCTTTTTCGACAGGCAGAGCGCTCCCCCTGCTGGCCAAAAAGAGCTACTACACGTATAATAATACAGATAGAGCTCTGTGTTTCTCCTGTAAATGATAAATGGTCTCTGAGCTGTTCAAACAGCTTTAGCACCTCAGCAGGGATGTCCGAGGGGCTGAAAATTCAGGAGCAAAAACTGTAGCCCTTTTACAAATGAATTTCACTTGAAGTAAACAAATTTCCTTTGAATTGCTCCCAAATATGTCCGGATTGAGCTTCTGAGGATCGAGTGTACTCGATCATGGTAGTGAATGGGGTTAATAAAGTGGCAAAAGGTTTGGTGGATGTAGAGAAAGTTATAAACTCACTATCCAAAAGTAGATCTTAAGTGGTTCTAATGTTACAACTCCAATTTGGCCGGTACGGGCAGGTTTACTGTATAACTGAGACAAAAAAAAATATTAATAACCTACAAGGAAAAAAATGAACAGACAGAAGAAAGATGGTGCACTTATTTCTTTCATTCCAGTGAAATTTAAGCCCTTTAGACTCTTTTTGTTACTTAAGACCTTTTTATACCATTGAAATTCACCCCATGCCTTTTCCTATCTTTTCCTAATAATCCATATATTCTCTCTTCTGTCCTGAATTCAATTTTATTTGACTCCATCAGCATCTGTTTTTGTTGTCCTATCTTTTCGTTTAATTTTTGCATCTACAAGAAGGGTGGTTGCCTAGACATGACGTATCACGGTAATACAGCCATAGTGATCAATGCAACATTAAAGGGTTACTTTATTATAAATATGGTTTTGCTCTTAAATAATTGGGCAGATGATGCTGACAGTGCCTGCCTGGCTATTTATTTACCTTTTTCACGCAGCTCCTCCTCTTCAGTTCAGGAACTCCAGAATCCGGAAGTCCCTGAAGCTTTACTATGCAACTTGCGTACCATATGAACCCCAAAATGCGCACCGCTACGGAACGGAGCACTTTACGTATGCAAGTTCCAAAGCCCTTGCGCAGAATGATAAATCGGAGCTGTGCGCGCATGCATCAAATCCGATCCATTAGCTGCCTCTCTGAGAATGCTAGCTATCGCAGGTGGTCTCAGAGGGTGATGTCAGCTCGCTCTCTGCATGCTGACATCAGTAGTGACTGATCTGGTGAACGGCAGCCAGGAAGTCACAAATCTCGGCTGCTGGTGGCACTGGGTGGGGTGGGGATCGGGGTGCTAGGAGAAGGGGGCACTCCTCACAGCCTGACAACTGTAAAAATATAAAATTGTCAAGAAACTAGCAGATCCAGACAGGGGGCATTTGTTCCCCCCCAGCTGCAAATTGTAAAATGTACAAAGAAAAAAGAACATAAAATACAAAATAATATTTTTTTCCAATTTTGGTTAAAATTGCACATTTCCTTAGAACATTGCAGTAACAGATTCTCTATTTATGAGTTTTCATTTAAAAGATATAATCTGTCAAATATATACACACAAAGGTTTGGATGGTGTGGGAAAATAAATTTAAATGGTAAAAATGATTGAAATCTGAATAGAAATTTACAATTTTTTAACATGTTTTGATATGTATATGTTATGTCACATCAGAATGTCATGTGTCATAATGCAGAGTGAGGATCACTGCTGTGTGTGGGGTCTGTCAGGTGTCACCGGAACTGCAGAAGGACAGACCCTGTGTCGCAATGTTCTGGAGAGAGTGAGTGTGATGAGTTCATCTCTGCCTATCACTGTTATTGCGAACAGAACACCAGCTCAAACACAAAATTAGTAGGATGTCCTCCCAAAACGTGTGTCTGTACCTACCCCTGGGTCAGGATGAGTAGAGTGTTCCTTTAATCTGATGGACTGAAAAGAGTGGGCGCCATTAAAAATAATAATAATTTTCAGTTACAAACTTCACTAAAAAAGTAAAGAACTATCAGGGTTATTCAGAGAGAGGTGAAAAGCAGGAGAATGACTGGAGAATGGAAAATTGTATGTCAAAATAGCCGATTTGGAAAGTGAGATGAATGGGAGAATTTTTCTGGTTTGGCTATTTTGACCTAGAATTTTCCATTCTCCAGTCATTCTCCTGCTTTTCACCTCTCTCTGAATAACCCTGTATAATTATTCCTCATTTTTTCACTTGTTTTCAAATAAATTTTAACTTTTGTAGAAAATAAATATTCCGTGCCATTAGGTTTTTGTGTATAAAACACTGACAGGTAGATAAATATAACACACTTTTTCTTCTTAATTGCAGCGAGGAGAATGTCCGAAGTTTGTGTCTCCCGGATTTCCCGGAACCTTCAGACCTTTTCTGGAAGTATCTGGACCTGGCAACCTTCATCCTGCTTTACGTCCTGCCTCTGTTAATTATCTCCGTGGCATACACGACCGTGGCAAAGAAACTGTGGTTGAGGAACGCCATCGGAGACGTGACAACCGAGCAGTTTTTTGCACTACGCCGGAAAAAGAAAAAGACAATTAAGATGTTGATGCTGGTGGTGGTCCTCTTTGCCGTGTGCTGGTTTCCTTTAAACTGCTACGTGGTCCTCCTTTCCAGTCAAACCATCCGTACCAACAATGCCGTTTACTTTGCATTTCATTGGTTTGCAATGAGCAGCACTTGCTATAACCCGTTCATTTACTGCTGGCTGAATGACAACTTTCGATCGGAACTTAAAGCCTTGTTGAACATGTGCAAGAAGCAGACGGGACCGCATGCCATGCTACCTTCTAACGTACCATCCTACAGGCTGGCGTGGCCTGAAAGCATGAGCTACAAAAGGGCTGTCGTGTCGCACACCCTACCATCAACGTCTAATTTCCATTCTGGAAAGACTGATATCTCCGCGGTAGAGCCAATTGTATCTGTCGGCTGATGTCCTGGACAAAGAACTGTTTAGCAGATGAGAGCTACAAGTGTCGAAGAAGAGGACATCTACACAATATCAAGAGGAGAACCACTGTGAGAGGGAACGCAATCAGTGACCCAGAGCTGAACGGAAACCCTGTAATTTTGGGGTAATTGTTTAAAGACGGGATGATAGTGTGGAACTATGTCAAGATCGGTCGAGAAGACATTCCACCAGTGTCTGAAAGTGAGACAATGCCTACTGCACTTAACCACATGAATGAATATTGTTATTACATCGCTTTGCTTCAGAGCTGTCTTTTGTATCATGTCATACACAAAATGAACGTACAAAAATACATACATTGATTAAAAAAACAAATGAATTTATTTTTTGGACATATAGAAAATGTGTGCGATGTTTAATGGTAGGCTGGTCACGAAAAGACACTCATGGCTCCTCCACCATTTACTCTGTTCTTGTGTACATACCTTTTCTTGATTTGAAACACAGTCACTCTTTCAGCCCAGACATAGCATAAATTCACTTAAAATATTAATTTCTTGGGTTAACCCTAACGCTAGTGCTAAAAGAAACCCTAACCCTGAACACAAACACAAATAGTAACCTAACTCTAATTTCTAACCCTAGTCTCAAGCCTAAACCTAGAAATCAGTTTTGTGAGAAAGTGGAAATTTTCATCTGTAAACAAATTTTTGCTCTCAAAATTATGCCAAGGCTTCTAAACTGGAGCATCAATTTTCCTTTGAAGCAACATTTTTAACGCATCAATTTTTGTTGTGTCTACGCGAGGTGCGTCTGGTAAAAATAAGTCTGCCATCTGCATTCATTACAGATTGCAAAGGGACGATATGGGCATTAGGGAGGCCAATAAGGAACGAGTTGCAGTAATCAAGCCGGGAAATGACCAGAGCATGAACCAGCAGCACCTTTGTGGTATTTTGTGTCAGAAAGGGGCGGACACGGGCGATGTTCTTGAGTTGATAATAACAGGATTTGGTCACTGTTTGCACGTGGGGAGAGAACGTTAGGTCAGAATCAAAAGTGATACCAAGGCAGCGAGCTTGAGGCGTTGGGCTAATGAGCATTCCATTTACTCGTAGCGAGATAGGTAGTATTGAGTTTTTCTTGGAGAGAATAATGTGAATAATGGCCCAGTACTCCACCACATTAATGTCACCCATAGCTTATTGTACAGGGTGTCCATAAAGTCTCTTTACAATTTCAGAAATTTATTACAAAGGCAAATGAAAAGACGGATAAGAGAAAATCATTACAAAATGAGACGTATATATTTAAGGTTTTTTGCCTCATTTAGTACACCTCTATATGGGCACCATTAGTTGCACAAAGCACATCAAGACGGTACTCGATTTCTTGCCATGTTGGCTGTAGCATACCCTCATCAATGGCGGCAATGGCATCAGTGATCCTCTGCTTTAGATTAATGATGCCCTGTACCTTTGTTCCATACACAATATCTTTAACATAACCCCATAGAAAGAAGTGGAGGGGAGTGATATTTGGTGAACGAGGTGGCCAGGGAATTGGGCCACCCCTTCCAATCCAACGGTCTGGAAATGTTTCATTTAGGAAGCCAGGAACAAGCAGTCCCCAATGTGATGGTGCGCCATCTTGCTGGAAAATGATGGTTGGTGGAAGGTCATGTAGTTGTGGTGCCAAGTAAGGGGTGGCCCAACTTCCTGGCCACCTCATTCACCAGATATCACTTTCCTCGATATACAGTCAGGTCCAGAAATATTGGGACATCGACACAATTATAACCTCTTAGGCTCTATACACCACCACAATGGAGTTGGAATGAAACAAACACAATGTGCTTTAACTGCAGACTGTCAGCTTTAATTTGAGGGTATGTACATCCAACTCAGGTGAACGGTGTAGGACTTCCAGCAGTTTGCAGATGTGCCTCCCACTTGTTAAGGGACCAAAGGTAATGGGACAGAATAATAATCATAAATCAAACTTTCCCTTCTTAATACTTGGTTGCAAATCCTTTGCAGTCAATCACAGCCTGAAGTCTGGAACGCATAGACATCACCAGACGCTGGGTTTCATCCCTGGTGATGCTCTGCTAGGCCTCTACTGCAACTATCTTCAGTTCCTGCTTGTTCTTGGGGCATTTTCCATTCAGTTTTGTCTTCAGCAAGTGAAATGCATGCTCAATGGGATTCAGGTCAGGTGATTGACTTGGCCATTGCATAACATTCCACTTCAGTCCCTTCAAAAACTCTTTGGTTGCTTTTGCAGTATGCTTTGGGTCATTGTCCATCTGCACTGTGAAGCGTCGTCCAATGAGTTCTGCAGCATTTGGCTGAATGTGAGCAGATAATATTGCCCGAAACACTTCAAAATTCATCCGGCTGCTTTTGTCAGCAGTCACATCATCAATAAATACAAGAGAACCAGTTCCATTGGCAGCCATACATGCCCACGCCATGACACTACCACCACCATGCTTCACTGATGAGGTGGTATGCTTAGGATCATGAGCAGTTCCTTTCCTTCTCCATACTCTTCTCTTCCCATCACTCTGGTGCAAGTTGATCTTGGTCTCATCTGTCCATAGGATCTTGTTCCAGAACTGTGAAGGCTTTGTTAGGTGTTGTTTGGCAAACTCTAATCTGGCCTTCCTGTTTTTGAGGCTCACCAATGGTTTGCATCTTGTGGTGAACCCTCTGTATTCACTCTGGTAAAGTCTTCTCTTGATTGTTGACTTTGACACACATACACCTACCTCCTGGAGAGTGTTCTTGATCTGGCCAACTGTTGTGAAGGGTGTTTTCTTCACCAGGGAAAGAATTCTTCAGTCATCCACCACAGTTGTTTTCCGTGGTCTCCCAGGTCTTTTGGTGTTGCTGAGCTCACCGGTGCGTTCCTTCTTTTTGAGAATGTTCCAAACAGTTGTTTTGGCCACGCCTAATGTTCTTGCTATCTCTCTGATGGGTTTGTTTTGTTTCTTCAGCCTAATGATTGCTTGCTTCACTGATAGTGACAGCTCTTTCGATCTCATCTTGAGAGTTGACAGCAACAGATTCCAAATGCAAATAGCACACTTGAAATTAACTCTGGGCCTTTTATCTGCACATTGTAATTGGGGTAATGAGGGAATATCACACACCTGGCCATGGAACAACTGAGAAGCCAATTGTCCCATTACCTTTGGTCCCTTAACAAGTGGGAGGCACATCTGCAAACTGCTGTAAGTCCTACACCGTTCACCTGAGTTGGATGTGCATACCCTCAAATTAAAGCTGACAGTCTGCAGTTAAAGCACATTGTGTTTGTTTCATTCCAACTCCATTGTGGTGGTGTATAGAGCCAAAGATGTTAGAATTGTGTCGATGTCCCAATATTTCTGGACCTGACTGTATATTATGATATACAGGTCGATTCACTAAAAGGTGAAACTCAAGAATTGGCAGAAGAGAACAATCTAGACCAAATAGCCGATGTGGAAAGTGAGATAAATTCGATCATTTTTCTGGTTTGGCTATTTTGACCTAGAATTTTCAATTTTGCCACTTCTCCTGAGTTTCACCTTTAGTGAATAGACCTGATAGTATGAATCTTCTGAGTCTTTGGAAAAAAGGATATATAATTTGTCTGGTTCGTGCAATTAAACATGACTTCAAATTGTGTTTAAGCATGATGAGCACAAAACGGTAAAAATTAGCTCAGCACAAAGAGGTGAAATGGCTCAGCAGTGAAGGGGTTAAACATTCCTATCAAATTTGAGTGTGGGTTTGCAAGTGTTGAGTGACAGGTCATCATAGAATTGGGGTGCAGAAAACTTGGAGCGTTCCCACAGTTGATTTTAAGACTAGACCCCTGTATCTATCCACATGCTGCGATACATAACGAAACAAATACTCACAAATTCACTCCCTGTCTGAAAATACTCGCTCACAGAGGCACACACACACACATATAACAATGCAAATAACTACACTAATGCATTCTGACATCTACTCTTAATGCGCACACAGGCACACACTATCAGGGTTATTCAGAGAAAGGTGAAACTCTGGAGAACCTTTGGAGAAGTTAAAATTCTAGGTCAAAATAGCCAAGCCAGAAAAACTCTTCCATGTATCTCACTTTCCAAATCGGCTATTTTGACCTAGAATTTTCCCTTCTCCAAATTCTCTCTAGAGTTTCACCTTTCTCTGAATAACCCTGTAAGAATACATTTCACCTGTATGTATACTGGTCAGAGTATAGATATATTGGAGGATGTGTTTTTGCCACTAGATAATAAATGTCACCTTGTGTGTGTATGCAGAGGTGGCTCTATAAGTAGACAGTATAGGCGGCCGCCTAAGGCTTCATTCCCACCGGGGCCTCATTATGATAAAAATTAAATAGAATATCATTATACTTCCACTCCACACAAATACACTCCTGCAATCAGGTCCACTAGTCACTGGAGAGAGCTGAATTATTATTATTGCTTAATCAAATATTATTGGTTTAATTTCTAAAAAAAATTCACAACAAGAAGGGCCTCGTGATGATTTTGGCCTCAGTCCTCACTAACCCTAGGGCCGCCACTGTATGTATGTGCTATAGTCTGTATATTTAGCAAAACTGTTAGTGTATGGCTAAGGCTGGGGTCAGACGAGCGTTTTGAAGAGCGGCAGGAACGTCCGTGTGAGTGGACGTTCCTTCCACTCTGATGCCCGTCTGGCCACCTCGCTGAGTGCAGTTAGTGCGCTCAGCGCTGCAAGGCTCGATCCTCCTATGGATGATTGCGCTTTGCAGCCCTGTCGAACGCGCGTCCCAGCGCTTTGACAGGGAGGCTTGCAGCACGGATGCAGCACGGCCGCTGTAGCGCGTGCAACTCGTGCACGGGCAACCGAGTGTGGCCAGCCCCATCGCAGTGTCACAATGCTGCGACAGATGCGGGAAGGCATGTCAGTACGGGCACGCATAGTGCATTCGTCTGACCCCAGCCTAAGTGTTACATAGTGTTTGTGTGTTTGTGTGGGGCGACATACATGCAATGGCTGCTTCATTTGCAATTCCTAACTCAACACTATTGCTTGTCCTACATACAGAGAGGCCGGAAAATACAAAGTACAACAACTATATATGAAAATGTAATGTGTTATATAACAGACCCTGCAGCGACGTGCCCCAGGTCAGTTCATTGTCAGAGCAAGTCTTTCTCTGAGGCTTTTTTACAGCAGTACATGCGTATGTTACACATACCGTCAAGACAGAAGACAGATTTGCAATTGAACCATCTAAATCTTAAAATCAATGAAAAGCTGGTAAGTAAATGGCTCATGTCAGTGGTGTGGCTAGGGGGTTGTGGGGGTGTGCATCGCACCAGGTGTCACCATGCAGAGGGTTGACGCCCAGCCTGTGGGCCTTTAGCCAAGTCGCCCTGACACATCTGGGTCTCTGCACGGAATGCACGGTCCAAGAATGTCAGTTGGGCAAACCCAGTGATCTGCCTGCCCTGCCAGTGTGGCTCACATCTGTGGGTGCGCCAGCACGCCGCTGTAACACTTGATCAGGTTGTTAGCGGGCAGCTGCAGCTCCTCCCCAGGCGTTCTGTTAGAGGGTGCGGTACTCTCACTCTGCAGGGCAGCAGCAGGCCAGGGCTCGGTGACCAGTGATGACGCAGTAAGGGCGGCTCTGTCTCCCTGGCGAGGGTCTGACCTGATTGAATTTTTGAGGTACATGAGTCATGACATGATTCTGAAAAATTGTTGCCACAATGACTCCCCTACACTTTGATGCTCTTATTCATAAATTTCCGTCATCTCCATACACCATGTAAGGGACAGAAAATAGAGAAAGATAATAGTGCAGACCGCCTTTTAGTTATCAAAGGTCATAACTAACTGATCCACACTCACATTTGGTGAGCCTTAACCAAGCTTAGGTGTGATTGGCCTTTTGGGTGTTCACTTCTTTAACCACTTGGCTGCTATGGACGCGCTCAGCGCGTCCAGCCAAGTGGTTCTCCTGTGCTATGGACGCGCTGAGCGCGTCCATGCACAGGAGGCAGCAATCCGCCTGATTCCGGTGGATTGCTGTGCCCCCCCCGGTGCGGGCTGACATCTTGGATGTCAGCCCAGCACTCCGGGACCCCGGCGGAGCAATTAGATGTCATCGCGGCGGCGCGATGACATCTAACTCATGCGCCCCCCCGCATGTGCGTTGGAGGCGCCTGAAAGGGAGGGGGGAGGTCCTTCGGACCTCTCTCCCTCCCGATCGCCGGGGGGCAGAGGGTTAATCCAGGCACCGTTTGGAAGGGCACAGCCTGCCCTTCCAAACGGTGGCTGTGATTAACCCCTGGGGAGCAGGATCACGAATCGGCGCTGAAAAGCGCCGGATCGTGATCCTCTCCTGGAGCTGGCCGACATCTTGGATGTCGGCCAAGCCTCCAGGAACTCCCCCTGAGGACTGGCGTCATCGTGCATAGCACGATGACGCCAGTCCTGGAGTTAACCCCTAGCTGCCACCAATGGTGGAGATAGGGGTTCCAATGAACCCCTATCTCCCGATCCGTGGCAGCTAGGGGCTAATGTTTGATATCGTTGGATCGGCCAGAGCATGGCCTTTCCAAGGATACCAAACATGAGCATGAAAAATGTTTTAAAAAAAATAAAAAAATAAAAAAATAAAAATATCTTAAAAAAAATCTAAAAAAAAAATAAACAAGTTTTTTTTTTGTTTTTGTTTTGTTAATGCAACAATATTGTTCCCATTTCAATTATAATGTGAACAATAATGATGCACTAACGATTTTTGTATGCGGTGCGCTTGTTAAAAAAGCGAAATTTTCCCCCAAAAAAATGTAACGACACCCCATTTCTAATTTTTTTAACAAGCGCACCCCATACAAAATATAACCGCAAACGATCGCATGTTAAAATGTGAAAAAAAAACACTTTACACATAATAAATTATTGAAAATTCAAATTTTATTGCATTTTTGTTACAATATACAGACATGACATAACGTATACATATAATAATGACATATTATGAATCTGCCAAGTCTGCCAGAAAGAACGATATATAATATGTCTGGGTTATATATCAAAATATGGCTACAAAAAGTGGTTAAACATGATGAGCGAAAGCGGTAAAAATGACCTCAGCACAGAGGTGTGAAAAGCCTCAGCAGCGAAAGGGTTAATCACAGGAACACAATAACCTGACTTATTCTCTTCTCCCAGATTCTTGCATCTATGATAAAACAACAAGAAACCCAATCGGGCCTAGTGTAATGTGTAATCGGGCCTAGTGTAATGTGTAATCGGGCCTAGCGTAATGTGTAATCGGGCCTAGTGTAATGTGTAATCGGGCCTAGCCTAATGTGTAATCGGGCCTAGCCTAATGTGTAATCGGGCCTAGCGTAATGTGTAATCGGGCCTAGTGTAATGTGTAATCGGGCCTAGCGTAATGTGTAATCGGGCCTAGCATAATGTGTAATCGGGCCTAGCCTAATGTGTAATCGGGCCTAGCCTAATGTGTAATCGGGCCTAGTGTAATGTGTAATCGGGCCTAGTGTAATGTGTAATCGGGCCTAGCCTAATGTGTAATCGGGCCTAGCCTAATGTGTAATCGGGCCTAGTGTAATGTGTAATCGGGCCTAGTGTAATGTGTAATCGGGCCTAGCCTAATGTGTAATCGGGATTAGCCTAATGTGTAATCGGGCCTAGTGTAATCGGGCCTAGCGTAATGTGTAATCGGGCCTAGTGTAATCGGGCCTAGTGTAATGTGTAATCGGGCCTAGCGTAATGTGTAATCGGGCCTAGTGTAATGTGTAATCGGGCCTAGCGTAATGTGTAATCGGGCCTAGTGTAATGTGTAATCGGGCCTAGCGTAATGTGTAATCGGGCCTAGTGTAATGTGTAATCGGGCCTAGTGTAATGTGTAATCGGGCCTAGTGTAATGTGTAATCGGGCCTAGTGTAATGTGTAATCGGGCCTAGTGTAATGTGTAATCGGGCCTAGCGTAATGTGTAATCGGGCCTAGCGTAATGTGTAATCGGGCCTAGTGTAATGTGTAATCGGGCCTAGCCTAATGTGTAATCGGGCCTAGCCTAATGTGTAATCGGGCCTAGCGTAATGTGTAATCGGGCCTAGGGTAATGTGTAATCGGGCCTAGCGTAATGTGTAATCGGGCCTAGCGTAATGTGTAATCGGGCCTAGCCTAATGTGTAATCGGGCCTAGCCTAATGTGTAATCGGGCCTAGTGTAATGTGTAATCGGGCCTAGTGTAATGTGTAATCGGGCCTAGTGTAATGTGTAATCGGGCCTAGCCTAATGTGTAATCGGGCCTAGTGTAATGTGTAATCGGGCCTAGTGTAATGTGTAATCGGGCCTAGCCTAATGTGTAATCGGGATTAGCCTAATGTGTAATCGGGCCTAGTGTAATCGGGCCTAGCGTAATGTGTATTCGGGCCTAGTGTAATCGGGCCTAGTGTAATGTGTAATCGGGCCTAGTGTAATCGGGCCTAGTGTAATGTGTAATCGGGCCTAGTGTAATCGGGCCTAGTGTAATGTGTAATCGGGCCTAGTGTAATGTGTAATCGGGCCTAGTGTAATGTGTAATCGGGCCTAGTGTAATGTGTAATCGGGCCTAGTGTAATGTGTAATCGGGCCTAGTGTAATTCTGCGGGTACTGTTTAAATTTATAAAACAGATGCCAATTTCGTACTTACTCCAGATGGAGCCTCCAAGCTCTTGGAATATCCGCATAGGAGTTATTCGGGAAAACTCATTAAAACCTCTCCCCAAACGACACCGTAACGGTAGGATGGAAAAATTGAATTTTATTTAAAACAAATGTAACATCCAGGATGCGTTTCGTCGGTACAAACCGACTCCATCAGCTGGAACAAAAATCTGGGCAGAGTACGAAATTGGCATCTGTTTTATAAATTTAAACAGTACCCGCAGAATTACACTAGGTCCTATTGGGGGCTCTATTAACTGCTTCGCGCAAAAGCGCACACGCAGCGCTATTTTTTTTAGCGCACCGTTAAGGCTAGGGTCAGACTAACGCATTTTAGGCGTTGTCCGTGAAAAAGTGCGTTCGAACGAATGGTCGAATTTTTTCACGGAATACGCGATAGCGGTCATACGATGCGCATTTTCGTCCGTGATTTTGTACGGATCATCAATAAAACACTTTTTGTGTCTGGACGTTATGTTGGCCGGACATTAGCAGCGTCTGACGTCTCCCAATCACGCACACACGCCTCTAGCGGACGCAGCGCACTCTGTACGTCAGTACTAGCGGTATCACGTTCTCAAAAAATGCATTCGTTTGCCACTTGCGTTGCGCGGCCGCACTTTTGTGCGGCCGTTCTTCGTATGCTGCCCGACATTGGACGTAATTTGCTGCTAGCACGGCCGTGATTTAGTGCTGCTAAACGCACGTTAATACTGCGTTAGTCTGACTTTAGCCTAAACGTTAACGCGTGTAAATTAACGCTGGTATTACAATCCTCGCGAATAATAAAAAAAACGCACAACCTCTCCATTTTATTGTTTGGGTATGTGTAGAATGTGTAATTATACTGTGCTGTATTTTTTTTTTCGGGCTGGTGGATTTGCTTTCGGCCAGGACATTCAGATTTGCCGTTACCACCAGCTTTTAAAAGACGTTAAAATTATGCGTGCAAACGCTGTCCGTTAAAATTTGCGCATAGATTGTAATACCCTCCACGTACCAGCGCACAAACGCATTTGCGCTCACAATGTTAAGTATAGGACGCGCGCAGTACATTACGCTCTCAAAGGGTTTGCGCAGGTTCACCCGCGGTAGACGTTAACGCGCATTTTTTTGTGCGGACATTGTAATACGACGTTCTGCGCAAAGGGTTTTTCCCCTCCCGTTAATGCGTTTTTGCGCACGCGTTAACGTTTGCGCGAAGAAGTTAATAGAGCCCTGGGTTTCTTGTTGTTTTATCATAGATGCAAGAATCTGGGAGAAGAGAATACGTCAGGTTATTGGGTTCCTGTGAATAAAGAATCACACCTAAGCCTGGTTAAGCTTCACCAAATGTGAGTGTGGATCAGTTAGTTATGACCTTTGATAACTGAAAGGCGGTCTGCACTATTATCTTTCTCTATTTTCTATCCCTTACATGGTGTATGGAGATGACGGAAATTTATGAATAAGAGCATCAAAGTGTACGTGATACGCAAATTATAACGAGTGAATTATAACGAGTGCGCTCTACCCTATACACCTTTTTTTTCCTGGATTGACTATGTCAACTTGGTTTTTAGGGGAAACCACCATGAGGGTACTTGGCGACTAGTATTGTGATAAACTGAGGGTATTATTCTGGTGTGGCGTTCCACTTTTTCTCGACACAATGACTCCCCTGGCTGACTCAGAGGTCATGGTGGTAGTCAATAATACCGTCCATTCCACAGTTCTGGCTGGCCTGGCCAGGCTGGGAGGGGATTGACACCATGAATAACCACACTGGATGACACCAACCCTAGTGATGCCACTGCTTAAGTTAAAATGGATCTATTTTTGTCACAAATTTTACAAATTTGCAGGGTTATTCAAAGAGAATGAAAAAGTCACATACGTTCGATGACTTTTCGGACGCTTCAATTCGGCGCGATTTGGCGATCCTATTTCGGCGACCCTGCAGTGCATTCAGCAAGCACCGCAGGGCCGTCGTAGTGCAGGGAAAACCTGCTGCTAATTTGACGAACACTCACCACTAACCTGCCGAACACTCACCGCAAAACCAGCCGAACACTCACTAAAACCTGCAAAACAGCTGTATTAACCCCGCCGAATAGGCCGGAGAAACCCGAGCAGCCGCCGATCAGAGAGCAGAGCAGCCACTGGAAAAAGCCGACACCGCAGACGAATGGAGTGAAAAGAAAAAAAAACAGTATGCTTCAATGTTTGAAAAGTGAAACGCTATTTGCAAAGAAACTACAGAACGAAAATGTCTGGAATTTACATATAAGATCCAATGAATGATAATAAAAAGGGCTGTTACAGAAAAAAATAAAAAATGATTAAAAAAAACCAAAGAATGAAATTTTTCGCAAAAAAATCCAGAAAAATCAATAAAAGATCCTAAAAATTCTATAAATAAAGAGACTTTTTACTGCAGAAAATTATAATCAACAGTTTATTAGATATTGAATTAAAACGGGAATATTTTTAACATTGAAGCCTATGGGATTCTCCTGAATAAACCTGTCGAATGAAACCACCGAACAGCAGGGCAATTCGGCAACTTTTCACTGCTGGTTTGTGTTCTCTGAATAGACGAATCATTGCTTCTCTATGGGGATTTCCCTGCCGTCGAACATCAACGAACAGGCACCGTATGTGCAGGCAATTCGCCAACATTTGGAGAACTGCCTGCTCTCTGAAAAACCGAATGGCCAGGAAAGGTAACCGTACACTAAATTACCTTTCGGCCACAATTCCGATCTCTTTGAATAACTCTGTTGATTTAAAGACCCGAGTCAGTGAAAGTATATTGGAAGCTCGCAGAATACACGCCCTGCAATTTATTATTATTTTTTTACATTATTATTTTTCAACGCGTCTACTGAAGCAGAAATAAACCGAGACAATCCAAAAGCAACAGAAATATAAAGTGTAAAAATACAATGGCATCCGTTGGTGAAATCCCAGCTGTGGGACTCACAGATGACTGAAAGACAATAAACAGGAACAAAAGAACTGTATAATGTGTGTACCACCCTCCGCAGGGCCGACCGAAAGAAACACGGCGTCAGAAAAAATAGCAATAGCCTTACATATTCATAAATTAAAAAAAGTAAAGAGGGTTCCCAAAAAAGGATCATAATAGATCAAACATGGCGACTGATAGGGAGGAGCAAGAAAAGAAGAGAGAGAAAGAAGAAAAAAAAAAGAGGGGTGTCAGGAGGGATGTAAACAGAAATATATTGGAAATTAGGATATGGTCAAGAACCAAGACAAAAAGGAGAAAAAGATAGAAAAATGTATATTTTTGTTTTGTTTTTTATATCTTGCATCTATTACTTTGTATTTCTGTAACAATTCAATGTTCTTGAACCCAGGACATACTTGAAAACGAGAGAAATCTCAATGTATCCTTCCTGGTAAAATCCTTTATAAATAAATAAATAAATAGAAACATAAAGAGAAAAGAAGAAGAAAAAAAGGGGTGCTAGAACGCTCTGCAATTTAACTCACTTCGCTTTTCCCCATAATAGACACGTTTTTTTGCTCTATTTGATAATGTATTCATTTTGTTTTGCAAAAAATACACCAACAGCATTTATAAAAGGATATAAATCACACAACATGCAGCCAGCTTTAACAAGTCCAGCGCTTTTTACTCATTTTTGTTTTGAGAAATTAAATGTAGCTAAGCTTTAGACACAGAAGGCATTATGTATCATCAGGGAATTCACACGAGGCTTTTCCCAGGAAAACTCTAAAGAATAAATAGCAGAGATCATCTCACAGTATCAGCTCGCAACATTACAACCCACACAATAATCGCTCCAACGCATTAAAGGGAATATCCATTCACTGGTGAATTAATGAGGAGTTTCAGGTCACAATAGCTAAACGTGAATGCATTTCTTGTTCTGGAATCGCTTTTGCTTCATTATTTGACCTAAAAAAAAAATCTAATTTTTTTTCCACCAATTCACCTTTTAAAAGGAAAATCTATTAAAAATAGAGTTCTCTTTTTTTTGCCTTCAAATAGATGGGCAGATGATGCTGACAGCCTCTGCCCATTTTTTTTTTTAATACTTAATTATTTTGGGTGATTTTACTCCCCTTTTCTCCCTTGCCGGGCACTGCTCCTAGTCTTTCGCTCAAGGACTCGCAAACCTGGAAGTCCCTGAAGCTTTTCTGTGCCCCTATTCCACTTGCGTAGCATAGAAACCCCAAATTGCGCACTGATACGGGACTTGTGCATTTTGTGTATGCAAGTTCCGTAGGGCCTGCGCAGAACGATGGATGGGAGCTGTGTGCACATGCGCAGGTTCGATCCATTGGCTGCCTCTCTGAGAACACTCCGAACAGCAGTTGGTCTTAGAGACGGTGGTGTACCACACTCTGTGTGCTGACATCAATAGTTACCGATCTGGTGTTTGGTAGTTGGGACAAATAAAAATCCTGCGTGCTGGTGACACTGGGTGGGGGGACGCCTCTGCCTAACCCCACCTTTTGCCAGATCGGAGCAGCAGGGAGGGGGTGGAGAAGGGGGGAATCTCTACAAATTCTTTTAAAAAGAGTGGTCCAAACAGGGGCGGATCTGAGGGGGGCAATTACCCCCCCAAAAAAATATTACTGAGCCGCCGACCTCTTTTCTTCCTACGAGCGGCCATCGGCATGAAGCTCGGCCTCTCGCCAGGGATCCACCTCACCAGCGCAGCTGCGATCTCGCTTGATCACAGAGTTCACGTTAACTTCCAGGATTTGTGAGACCGCGGCTTGCGTGGGGTTCCCGGGCGAGTGGCAGAGCTTCATGTCGGTGGCTGCTCATAGAAAGAGAAGAACTCGGGGGGCCTAGCAGAGGGGAGAGGGGACCGCTTGGACCATGTGAGCTGGGGGCAATATATATCCACATGAGCTGGGGGCAATATATATCCACATGAGCTAGGGGCAATATATATCCACATGAGCTGGGGGCAATATATCCATATGAGCTGGCGTAATATATCCATATGAGCTGGGGGAAATATATCCATATGAGCGGGGGGCAATAAATCCATATGAGCTGTGGGCAATATATCTATATGAGCTGTGGGCAATATATCCATATGAGCTGGGGCAATATGTCCATATGATCTTACGATTAGGCGCATCTCTGCCTGTCACTGCGAACCCAACACCAGCTCTTAGCCAAAACTGGTAGAATGTCCCTCCCGAAACCTGTGTCTATATCCGCCCCTGGTCCAAAATAAAGACAATCATTCACATGGGACACCGACTGTATCCTAGGTCATGCAGGAACACCGCTGCAGCTGTATGGTAGCACTGCATAGCAGAGAGGGCAGCAAATGGAGGATGCTGTGTTTCCCCCATGTTTTGAACTCCCCTTCCTACAGTGTTGGCAATGTTGACTTGCTTCTGCTCCCTCCAACACTCAGCAGGTAGGGGAACATTAGAAGAAGCCATGGTGGGTTGTGAATGCAGGCAGCTATGTGCAATGACGTCAGTGGGTGGGGGGAGGCCCCAAAGCCTTGGCTGGATCTCCGGGAGAAGTCCACGATCTGGCGCCAATTGGTGCCGGATCGCGGACTGTTACCTAAAGGGTTAAATAGAGGCATTGCTGGAAAGGTCAGACTGTGACATTTCCAGCGATGCTTCTCTTTTTTCTTTAACTTATTTCGATCAGGAGGGAGAGGGATCCAAAGGACCCCCTTCCCTTTCAGGCACTCTCTTGGCTCTGCCGGGCAGCACCTGATATTGATGTCTTCGTGCGCCGGAGAAATGACGTCACTGTGTCGGGAGGAGTCTAAAGGGCCAGTCTGACTTTGAGGAAGTCTCTGTCCCGGATGCAAGGGGTCTCCCCTTTAACTGCGGAGACCCCGTGATGGGCGGGGGACGTCCTCTGCACACAACGTGCTCACCCGAGGATGTCCCTCCACTTGCCAGCGAAAGGGTTAAAAGGGATACATCAAAAAAAATTGCCCTTAAATTATTGGGCAGATGATGCTGACAACCTCTGCCCAATAATTTTTTACATTTTTTCCTCCTTTTCGGGTAATTTTACTCATCCTTTGTCCCTCGCTGTTAAAACTCATTTACCGAGCCCTAAACTTTAAATACAAAGTACAATTCTAGATTATTTAGTTTATAAGAAAAATCAATCATTTCAGGGAATGGCGTAAAATATACAATTATGTTTAAAGTGCAAACTAAGATGAGTTCCCCATAATCTCTGGAGATCATACACGAAAGGAAAACCATCATCAGAATACATAAAACACACAATATAATAAAGCAAAGACGTATAAAACTGCTGGAGAATGGGCTTCATCCTCATCTGCTCGTGAAAAACTAATCAACATAAAACATTATTAAGTATAAAATATTATAACTAGAGCACGCCCGCAGGAGAGGGTCAAGTTATGTGCTCTTTTAACCCCATACCACCTGAGATCAGGCAGTCCAAATGCAGCCAATGATGGCAATCAGTCCGATGGCAAGGGAGGCGTGCTGGAGGAGGGTCATAAAGCCACTGGGTGTGTTGAAGCCCACCAAATTGTCTCTATAAACACATTATGTCCTTTCAGCCCACTCCATAATCCCCCCCTTTATAACTTTCCTGCTCTATCTCCCATACGACCCCCATGAACCCCATTACTTCTCATACTCTGCTATTTACCCTCACCTCTGTGTGTCCCACTCTTAGATTTAGGGCCGGTGTTCTGCCCAGCCAGCGAACTAGCCAAAATAGAAAACCCGCATCACCGGACGCAAACTTGCCAAAGTAGCGAATCCGCTGTACCAAAACCTCCCTTTGGAATGCGCATGCGCGTGCGCCACACACAGACGCCCACCCGTTCAACACAGGCAGTAGGCCGACATGTGCGTGCGCCTACCCCAATCGGCCAAAGCAGGCAATAGGCCGAAGTGAGCACGTGCGCCCCCATATGCGAGTACAACCATGGTGTTGTGTAGTGTTGCCATGGATACCGCCTCCATGAACGTTTTTGCCGCAGCCAAGGGGGGGAAGTGCACGGGCATGTCGGCCTTCTGCCTGTGTTGAACGGGCGGGTGTCTGTGTGTGGCGCGCGCCACTCCAGTGGGTCGGGGGTGCGCATTCCACAGGAAGTTTTCAGTACAGCGGCTTCGCTGATTTTCCCATAGCGGATATGGGAAACAGCTGATATGCGTCCCTAGAAGTGACGTGAGTCCGCTGATTTGGTAGTGTGGATGCCGAGAACAGCTGATCCGTGTCACTTCCGGTGACGCGGGTTCACTATTTTTGCAAGTTCTCTGGCTGGGCAGAACGCCGGATTTACAATTAGGCAACGTAACATGTGTCTACACTCGCCCACCACAGAGGGGGCACCTTGTTCTGTAACACTAGAGGGGTTATTCAGAGATCATCGAAATGTCTCCGACATTTCAGTGCTCTCTTGTTTCCTGCACTTCGGGGAATCAAATTTCCCGACTTAAGCATTCACCGCAGGGTCTCCGGACTGCAGGGAACGGTGGCAGGGAAAATCTGCCACCAAACCGCAGAAAAAAAGACAAAAATACGCCAGAAAACGCATCCGAAATAATCCAAAGTATCAGATCACTCGAACCGCTGCAAAAAAAACACCAAACACGTCCGGAAAAAGCTGACGCTCTGCCGCACACACCGCCGACCAGCTGCCTTAAAAAGCCGACAAGCTGACGAATGGGGTTGAAAAAAACAACAACAACAAAAATACGCTTGCAAGTGTCAAAATTGAAACGCTGTTTGCAAAATAAACCTACTGGACAAAATTGTCTGGAATTAACATATAAGATCCTATGAATAATAATAAAAAGGTCTGTTACAGGAAAAAGAAAAAACGCTATTTAAAAGAAAACAGAAAAAAATTATACTGAAAAAATCCTGAAAAATTCCTAAAAGATCTTAAAGAACCTGTGAATAACCCTGTATAAAAATTATATTTTTTTTAAAAGTCTAACAGAGAAAAGCAGTCGCCCGTGCCAGATACCTTTCTCTGGAAAAAGAAAAAAATAACTTAAACTGCAATTTTAAATGTTAAAGTGTTTTTAACTTTTTTTGTCTACTCCTAGGCTAGGGTCAGACGAGCGCAGTGCGAACGCGCGTGCAGGCGCACTTAATCACGGCCGCACTAGCAGCAAGTGCCGGGCAATGACGGCCAATATACGAAGTACGGTCGCACAAAAGTCCGGCTGCGCAACGCAAGTGGAAAATGAACGCATTTTGTCGAGAACGTAAAACCTCTAGTACGGTTGTACAGAGTGCGCTGCGTCCGCTAGCGGCGTGTGTGCGTGAATTGGAGACGTCAGACACTGCTAATGTCCGGCCAACATAACGTCCAGATGCACAAAGTGTTTTATTGATGATCCATACAAAATCACGGATGCAAATGCGCATCGTATGACCGCTATCGCGTACTCCGTGAAAAAATACGTCCATTCGTTCGAACGCACTTTTTCACAGACAACGCGAAAATGCGTTCGTCTGACCCTAGCCTTACAGAGAAACTTATCCCTGTGCTGGGCACTTTTCTCTATAAGACTATAATAAAAAGTAAGATAAAAAAAAGAAATTGGAAAAACCAATTGTTAAAAAAAAAACATTCTAAAATATAATTATTTAGTTTATATCTTTTTACACATTTTTCCCCCAGAATATGATATGTGATTGTTACCTTTCTCACCTTTCTCTATAAAACTAAAATAAAAATTTGCAGTTTGTAATTTTTTTTGTTGGCACCAAAATAAAATTAAAAAATAGTTTCCCTCAAATTTTTTTTTTTTGGGTGGGCGTACACGTTTTTTGTACCTACAGACTCCTGAGATATATACAGTTGCATGTTTACAGTAACAGTTAAAAAAATGTATGTGTCACTTTGTGCATCAGTAAAATGAAGCAAGTATGGAATAAAATTTGACTGAAAAAACTGCACAGTTGCACCTTTTCCTTGCAACAAATTAAACTTTTTATCCTATTTTATGTCTTAATGTTAAAAAAACATTTTGAAAAGTAACTTTATTGACACACCATTACCTATCTTGTCCACAAAATGGCAACCATATGCTAAAAAAGAATTATTTTATGCCGTTCATAACGTCCTTGCTGCTATTAAATCGAAATCTGGTGTAAAAATGTCATGCGAATTGCCATACAGTTTAAGACATGATATCGTCTCATAATATGATATAAGATTGGATGACTTCCCGTTTCCTATGGCTCAACCTCTCAAAAACGGAACTTCTTATCTTCCTGCCCTCTAAGGCTGGGGTCAGACCAGCGCACTTTTAACCTGCGTTCTGGCGCACATAATTACGGCCGCACTAGCAGCAGATGACGGGCAATGACGGCCAATATACGATGTACGGCCGCACAAAAGTCCGGCCGTGCAACGCAAGTGGAATTTGAACGCATTTTTCTGAGAACGCTGAACCGCTAGTACTGACGTACTGAGTGCGCTGCGGCCGCATAGCGGCGTGTGTGCGTGATTAGGAGATGTCAGACACTGCTAATGTCCAGCCTACATAACGTCCAGACGCAAAAAGAGTTTTATTGACGATCCGTACAAAATCACGACCGACAATGCGCATCGTCTGACCGTTTTTGCGCATTCCATGAAAAAATACGTCAATGCGTTCGGACGCACTTTTTCACGTTCGCGGGGAAAAATGCTTTCGTCTGACCCTAGCCTAAGACCTCGATTCCTGCACGCATCTCCCTTCAGGTGAATGGGGCCACCAATACTTCTTCCTCTCAGGCTCGTTGCCTCGGGGTCCTCTTGGACTCCAATCAATCCTTTACTCCTCACATTCAGTCTCTAACCAAATCTTGCTACTTCCACCTAAAAAACATTGCACGCGTCCGTCCCTTTCTTACTCAAGATTCTACTAAAATGCTCATCCAAGCTCTTATCATCTCCCGCCTTGACTACTGTAACCTCCTTCTCTCTGGCCTTAAGAGATCCCAGATTCTCCCTCTGCAGTCTGCTGTGAATGCCTGTGCTAGGCTAATCCACCTCACCTCTCGCACCTCTCGCACCTCGCAACTCTGTCAATCTCTACACTGGCTCGCTGTTTCCTTTAGAATCCTTTTCAAAATATTGATGCTCACATACAAAGATCTCCATAACCGCGCCCCTGCCTATATCTCCTCCCTTATTATTCATTTGTGCAATAAAGCAACCCACACAATGTATCCCTGACTTATTTACATTCATACTGTATGTTACAGTATCTGTCGGGTCTGGGTGATGTGGCCATCTGGATACAACTATCCCAGGTTTGGTGGAACAGCGCCTTCAGGAAAGTGGGTAGTTCATAGTGTAAGCACTTTATATTATTTTTCCGATAGTTTATAGAGCTGTAAGCGTAAATGTCAGTGTTTATTGTCCTTTAATCGGTTTATATTTGCGGGGTGTGTGTCAGCCAGCTGGCAGAGTTCAGAGGTCAGTTTATAGGGTATTATGTGCCGGGAGGTACGGCATTGTGCGTGGGAAAATAGCTAATAAAGCTTATTAGTAATGCAGCCGGCACTTGATGATGAGCCAATTTACACATATTGTTTGTAGGATGAGTTTATTAACTAATGTACATGAGAAAGTTTATAATGGCTTTTGCTCTATTTTATGATGATTTTATGTTCCCAGGTCAGTTTCAAGGGTTTATTTGCCAGCTGACAGCATTTCATGCTGGGACTTGTTTATACTAGAATTCGATGATTAGTTAGAATGTTATTAAGAGTTTGGTTAATAGTCGTATATATGCTATGCAGCAGGAGAGACTTTAACCCCTTCACTACCAAGTGATTTTCCAAAAAAAAGCACTGTCTGGAAGCAGTGGTCTGTTGAAAAATAATTTTAAATTAATTATACAGTCAGAAATATTTGGGAATATTCCCAGTCTATTCCTTACTGTAATAATCTATTTGGCAGATGACGCCATCTACTGGCCGAATGGAGTTACAGCAGATAGAGCTGCAGCTCGTGGTTCCCTGCGTTGGCTGCTGAAAGCCCGATATGTCGGGGCTATTGACCTTGTCTTTTCCAACCTCTGCTCCATTTCTGAGTTCAACTGTCGCCCTTTCCCCATCTCTGACCACCACCTTCTCTCTTTCAACCTATCTGGACTTCCTAAACACCCTGCTCCCCCACCCCGCACACACACTCGCAGGAATCTACAGGCTGTGGACCCCCATCAATTCTCCAACCTACTTCACCACCTCCCTCATACCTCATCCTTCACCTGCCCTGATGCTGCCACTAATCACTACAACACTACGCTTATCTCTGCTCTAGACACTCTTGCTCCTCTTCGACTCTGTAAGGCCCCACGCCGCCAGCTTCAGCCCTGGCACACCCTCCAGACTCGCTACCTGCAAAGATGCTCCCGCACCGCAGAGCGTGCCTGGAGGAAATCCCGCTCTGAAGCTGATTTTGTTCACTTCAAGTTTATTCTCCGGTCATACACCTCTGCCCTCCACTTGGCCAAACAATCCTTCTTCTCATCTCTTATATCTACGCTGTCCTCCAACCCTAAACGGCTCTGGTCCACCTTCAACACCCTCCTCTACCCACCTGCACCTCCCCCCTCAGCTGCCTTCAGCGCTCAAGACCTGGCAGACTACTTCCTCAGTAAAACTTTAACTATCAGAAGCAACATCCCAACACAAGATAGTTATCTGCCACCTCCACTCCCACAGGTCCCATCTGCCACCCTCTGCCGCTTCCTCCCAACCACTGAGGAGGAAGTCAATTCCTTATTGTCCTCCTCACATCTCACCACGTGCCCGCTCGACCCCATTCCCTCACATCTAATTCCTCCCCTCTCCTCCTCCCTCACCCCTGCTCTCACACACATCTTCAACCTATCTCTCTCCACTGGCTCCTTTCCATCCGCCTTCAAACACGCGCTAGTTACCCCTTTACTAAAGAAACCATCCCTAGATCCCAACTCTCCATCCAACTACCGTCCTGTATCCCTGCTTCCCTTTACCTCTAAGCTCTTAGAAAAACTAGTCTTCAACCGCCTCTCCCTCTTCCTGTCCTCCAATTCCCTACTTGACCCCCTGCAATCTGGCTTCCGTCCCCTACACTCAACTGAAACTGCCCTCACCAAAGTCACCAACGACCTCCTAACTGCTAAAAAACACAGCCACTATTCTATTCTCATCCTGCTTGACCTCTCGGCTGCTTTTGACACTGTTGACCACCCCCTCCTTCTACAGACCCTCAACTCTCTGGGTCTCGGTGACACTGCACTTGCTTGGATTGACTCCTATTTATCCAACAGGTCCTTCTGTGTGTCCTTTGCTGGTAACTCCTCCTCCTCATTGCCTCTATCTGTTGGTGTACCTCAAGGCTCTGTCCTTGGTCCTCTGCTCTTTTCCATCTACACCTCCTCCCTGGGCAAAATCATCAACAGCTTTGGCTTTAATTACCACCTCTACGCTGATGACACTCAGATCTACCTCTCTACCCCTGATCTCTCTCCCCCTGTCCTTTCCAAAGTCAGTGACTGTTTATCTGGCATCTCCTCCTGGATGGCCTCCCACCACCTAAAGATCAACATGTCAAAGACTGAGCTCCTACTTATTCCTCCCTCTAATGCCGCCCCACCTCCTGACTTCTCGATCACGGTGGAGGGTATCACCATCTCCCCATCAAACCAAGTTCGCTGTCTTGGAGTTACACTTGACTCTGCTCTTTCCTTCATCCCCCACATCAAGTCTCTTTCCTCCTCCTGCCGATACCAACTGCGTAATATTTACAGAATTCGGCCATTTCTTACCGCTGTCGCCACAAAACAACTCATACACGCCCTGGTAATCTCCCGACTCGACTATTGCAATAATCTCTTATCTGGCCTCCCTCTGTCCCACCTCTCCCCCCTACAATCCATCCTGAACGCCTCCGCCAGGCTAATTCACCTCACCCGCCGCTCTGTCTCTGCCGCTCCCCTCTGCGAGTCCCTTCACTGGCTCCCCATCCACTGCAGAATTAAGTTCAAAATCCTTATCCTTACCTACAAAAGCCTCACTAACTCAGCTCCCCACTACCTGTCCTCACTAATCACCAAATACACCCCAGCCCGCTCCCTAAGGTCAAACAGTGACCTGCGCCTAGCTTCTCCCCGCATCACCTCTCCCATGATAGACTGCAGGATTTCTCACGCGCAGCCCCCACTCTCTGGAACGCTCTCCCTCGTGCTGTCAGACTTTCCCCTAACTTCTCTTCCTTCAAACGCTCCCTGAAAACATTCCTATTTAGGGAGGCCTACCACCCAACTCACTGACGCAACCATCAATCACTCTCACCTTACAGTCCTCTCCTCCTGTTTCCAACCCCAACCCTCCCAGATTGTGAGTTCCTACGGGAATAGGGCCCTCATCTCCTCCTGTACTGTTTGTCAAATGTTGTTCAATGTATTGTAACCCTGTCTATACTGTGCTTATTGTACAGCGCTGCGGAATATGCTGGCGCTTTATAAATAAAGAATAATAATAATAATAATAATTCCTCAGCCAACTTGAAACCATTTTAACACCTCAGGCATTATGCCCACAGGCTAAAACTTTAGGGACACCTTCTGCAGCCCAAAAGAAAATGCTAATTGTATGAAGAAAACTAATTTCATTTGCTCTTTGTCCTTCAGAGCTGCAGATCGAGATAACTCAATACTGTACCTGATGGTGCCTTTGAAGTCCCGAGTTATCTCTATCTCGGCAGTGAAGGAGTTAAAGGGACAACTGTAAGCACTGTGACCAGTCAACAGAGATACATTGAGTGACCACAGTGACATGAGTGTCCTCTGTTCCCCGCCCCGCCTGCAAAGAGAGTGGTGATCTAGAATCCTAGATATCGGGAAGAAAGCAGGACTCTTCCAGCCAATGACTCGCAATGTGCTCGCATTGAGAGCCCTTGGATTGGCTGCTTGCATGATTGAGTGTGACCAGCCTCCCCCAGGTCACGGGAATGCTGCACTTTACAGGACGCCGGCTGCACGTCGAGCCCAGAGGAGCAGTGTGGGAACCCGAGACTGGAATTAAGGTATTTTTTCTGCACTGACAGTAGGGCTGATATGGTAGTGATGTGCAAGGGGTTACTATTTATCCCTTCTGTTTCCTCCCTCCTGTTTTAAACATGGAGTTTCTTTCTTTGTAAGTACCAGTCCTCACCTGTCCAATTGCAAAATGAGTTGACGATCATGAAAAATAAAAATTCTAGGAGTAGCTAGAGAATGCTAAAAGTGGACTGATCCACCACTTCCACCTGCCACGAATCGAAGGGCACAAAGGAAAATGAGTCCTCTGTATGCATTCCAGGAAGAACTGGAGCTGTGGCACGTGACACTGCTGCCAGTATTTTCTTTCTGGCCAGGAATAATGAAAAGGATGGCTCTGACTTGAGCCAATGTCATGGAATGACAAAGCTTGAACGACCCACTGAATCGACGGCTTTGCAGTTTGCTAGCTCCGGTTGTACCAGAACAGGGCCACTGCTCTATGTTAAATTTGCCGATGACCTCTAGGCTGTAGATTAAACCTCTATTCATGGACTGGTTGGACGATTTGAACAGAATACTAAATTAACCATTGTGCGTTATTCAGAGAGCACAGAAATGTCGTCAACATTTCGGTGCTCTCTCCTTCGCCGTACTTCCCTGCACTTCGGGGAATCAAAGTTCCCCAACCTGCGGTGAATTCAGCATTCACCGCAGGGTCCCGGAGTGCAGGGAGAACCCGTCGCAAACCCTTCACATGCCCACCGAAAATCCACCAAAAACCTGACAGAATCGCCGCAAAAAACACCACGCCAAACACATCGGAATAACCAACGAGCCACCGATCACCGCACAGACCAGCAACCGGAAAAAGCCGACAAGCTGACGAACGGGGTAAAAAAACTAAAAAAACAATATGATTGAAAGTTTTAAAATTGAAACGCTGTTTGCAAAAAAAAAACTAATGAATGAAAATGCCTGGAATTTACATATAAGGTACTATGAATGATAATAAAAAGGTCTGTTACAGAAAAAGAAAAAAATGCTTAAATTTTGTTAAAAAACCAGAATAAAAATTGCCAAAAAAATATCGAAAAATTTCTAAAAGATCCTAAAAAATCAATAAATAAAGAGACTTTTTACTGCAGATTAAAATAATGAACGGTTTATTAGATATTGAATTAAAACGGTGACTTTTTGTTCTCTTCAATTCGGTGCGATTTGGCTATCCAATTTTGGCGACCCTGCGGTGTATTCAGCAAGCACCACAGGGCCGTCGTAGTGCAGGGAAAAGCCACTGCAAACCCGACGAACACTCACTGCAAAACCCGGTGAACACACACCGAAACCCGCAAAAACATCTGGATTAACCCGGCTGAAAACGCCGGAGAAACCCGAGAAGCCGCCGATCACAGCGCAGAGCAGCCGTCGAAAAAATCCAACACCGCAGACGAATGGAGTGAAAAAACCAAAAAACTGTTCGCTTAAATGTTTGAAAAGTGAAGCGCTGTTTGCAAAGAAACTACAGAAATAAAATGTCTGGAATTTACATATAAGATCCAATGAATGATAATAAAAAGGGCTGTTACAGAAAAAAAAAACGATTAAAAAAAACGGAAAAATTTTTTGCAAAAAAATCACGAAAAATGCCTAAAAGATCCTAAAAAAATCTATAGATAAAGAGACTTTTTACTGCAGAATATTATAATGAACGGTTTATTAGATATTGAATTAAAACGGGAATATTTTTAACATTGAAGCCTATGAGAATCGCCTGAATAAACCTGTTGAATGAAACCACCGAACAGCAGGGAAATTCGGCAACTTTTCACTGCTGGTTTTTGTTCTCTGAATAGACAAAGCATTGCTTCTCTATGGGGGATTTCACTGCCCTCGAACAGGCAATGAACAGGCACCGTATGTGCAGGCAATTCGCCAGGATTTAGCGAACTGACTGCTCTCTGAATAGCCGAATGGCCAGGAAAGGTAACCGTACACTGAATTTCACTGTTCGGTTACCTTTCGGCCACAATTCGAATCTCTTTAAATAACCCTATATGGGATCCACCTGAATAAACCTGCCGAATGAAAGCACCGAACAGCAGGGCACTTCAGCAACTTTTCACTGCTGTTCATTGTTCTCTGAATAGAATAACCATTGCTTCTCTATGGGGGATTTCACTGTCGAACAGGCACCGAACTTTTTTTTGCGAAAGTATTTTACCAGGAAGGATACATTGAGATTTCTTTTGTTTTCAAGTATGTCCTGGGTGGCGAGTATGTACCGTTAGGTGTCTTGCCCAAGGACACTTACTGGAGAGGTGCTCTTGCTGGGATTCGAATCTGGGTCTCCACAGTCTCCACAGTTATAGAGCAGTGATTTTACATCTACTCCACCCAGCCGGTACTTGCTGGCAAAATTTGGCGAACTGCCTGCTCTCTGAATAGCCGAATGACCCTGAAATGGCACCGTAAGGGAAATTCCCTGTTCGGTGACTTTTCGGAGCCAGGTCGTCTCTCTCTAAATAACCCCTTTTGTGTGATGTTACTCTACTAATCAATACTAGACCTCGACAGGGACCTCGACAAACACGAGGAAGGAGAATACATTTGTCATGTTCTGTCCCATAACAAAATAAACATGGAGTCATAATGGAAACCAGAGGACAATTTGAGTGGTTTGTAGTGTGTCAGCACATATCACCGAATCCAGCAATATATAAAACCCTGAGGTGCCTTCAAAAAGGTCAATTTATAGCGTTTGCCATACTAATAAATGCACAAAGGAGCTGTCTCATAGAGACTTGGCTACAACCTATTCCAATCGCTCCATAAAAAGCAGGCGGAAATGATGCATATGCAATAATGTTTATCACCATATTTGGTTCATTATAAATTATTCGGAGATTCCAGGAAAAAAAAAATGTCTTACTTATTAGAAATAAATTAAATATAAATTTCATAACCTTTATCTTGGTCACGAAGCTATTTACAATAGGTTACGCGTCTCGTTCCCCCTGTGCATGCAATCACAACTCTTATAACAGCAGTAAATTACAGCCCTACCTGCCATTAATATTCATGGCGTAGAATTAAATATAATTATCTATACGGCTGTGACGGCTCTAACAATATAGATCTCTTATGTAATAAAGCTCTGATGAATTTTGAGCATATTGCCGTACATTCCTTTTAATTTGCAGTCGTTTAATTTGCTTACTGAGTGTTAGCGCTCCACGGCAATATTTAAATGAGGTAACGATGTATACAAGAGGTGCAAGTGCTGATAGAATATTACTAGATAATCAGTTATTATACACTATTATAAGTATGTGGAAGTGCATAAAGTCAGTCACTTGGAGTTTTGTTAGTTTTAACAGAGTTAACCCTCTCACTGCAGTTGGTGTGGTGAGGTCAGCGCTTCCTTCAAAGCTTCCCTCAATTGTAGACTGGGACCCTTGACTTCACTCAGTCATCTCTCTGCTAGAGTGATGCTTGTGCCTCAAAATAAAGCATAGAGCAACATGGTATAGCCGGTGTGGATAATATATTAACAATTGAAAATGGATTTGCACTCACGTTTATCGGTGTCTTAAATCAGACACTGGATGTTTTCAGCAGCCGGCAATATAGTGGGAGCGCCGGATCCCCCCATAGCGTTTGATCACCTCCTTCGTTCCTCGATGTTTCAGCACCATACACCACTACAAAATAACTGTCCATAGTGCTGAACTGCTGATATGAAACAATGTATCAGGACCTTGGACAGCTATTGTAGCTAACCATGGTGCTGAAAGTAACATCAATGTTTTTTTTACATTCAAATCTATGGGGGAAAAAAGCCTCGTTTCTTTAAAATAAGTTAGGAAACCTAAAATTTCACCTAAAAAAATCTAATTCATGCAAAAAAAATCCAAAAAAATAAATAAACAAAATGGCTTATTGCTGTAATTGAAAATAAAATTAACGGTTTAATAAATAAGTAATAAAAACGCAAATATTTTTTTACATTGAAACCTATGGGGAAAAATGCCTTGTTTTTTTATGAGAAAGTATTTTACCAGGAAGGATACATTGAGATTTCTCTCGTTTTCAAGTATGTCCTGGGTGGCGAGTATGTACCGCTAGGTGTCTTGCCCAAGGAAAATTACTGGAGAGGTTGCTCGCTGGGATCGAACTCATGACTCCACAGGCTCTCTCCATGCAGAGCAGTGATGTTACCTCTACTCCACCCAGCTGGTTTCTTGGAAAAAGTTAGGAGACCTAAACTTTCACCCAAAAAATCTCAAAAAAACCCTTCAAACAAAATGGCTTATTGCTGCCCGTGGAAAAAAAAAACTGTTCATGTTTGTATTAGGGTTACTGTTAGGCTTACCAACTCTATTTGTGTTAGGGTTACAGTTACCGTTCATTTTATATTAGGGCTACTTTTAGGGTTACCAGCTCTATTTCTGTTAGGGTTGTGGTCACTGTTCACGTTTGTATTAGGGTTAGGGCTAGTATTACACATTTAGTGCGATTTTTCAGTTAGAAATAGATTTCAAATTTACCCAAGAATTACTAGATTGATTCGATAACACTGTATCGTTTTCGATCCATACAGAATTTCGGCGATTCGGAATTTTGGGTGCTCTCAAATCACTAACATTTCCTACAAAAATCAATTTGGACATGTGTACTGCTGACCCATTAATGATTTATGCGAAAGTGACACCCGTCAACCTCCAGGGAATGGGTAGATACTACGAGTGGAGCAACGAACAAGCGTTTCAAGAGTTTGTACAAGCCGCGCTCCCCCCCCCCGTGACAGAGAGAAGGTATTTTAATGAATTCAATATTCATTTCACTTTGATACACTTTAAGTAAATAGTAACTTTTTATGTCATTGAGTTAAACAATTTAAGGTTCTGTTGCCTATACGCCAATATATTTATTATGAGCTTACACTGGATTTGGAAAGCAAGTAAAGAAACTGGATTCTATAATGTGATTTTGTTCTGTGGAAATTAAATAAATAGAATGAGGTTTTAATGACGCACTTAAAAGCAAAGCGCAGGTCTCCCAGCAAGCGAAACATCAATAAATTTGTGTGCCATTGATTTTATTCAATAATAGTCATTGCTTTAAGTATCATATGCACAGGACAAAAGATCAACTGATATTTCATAGGATTTGAAGCTGTTTATTGAAAATCTTGTTAAATTTTAAGCAAGTAAATTGACCGGTCCAATGTCCGTTTTAACCCCTTTGAACAATTTTTAAAGGTTAAAAGTCGTTATATTCAGGGGCGGATCCAGACACCAACCTCAGGAGGAGCAATCTATCAATTTATTTTTATGATGCCTGCACTGCATTTATTATGTTCTTATGACCCCATTTAAATGATTATGCTGCATTTCATTTACTCTACTCCAATTTAGTTTATCTTTACCCCGTTTATTTTATTATGCCCTCATTTCATTTATTATTCTCCAATTTAGTTTATTATGCACCCATTTATTTTATTTTGCGTCCATTTCGTTTGTTATACATCCCATTTAATTTACTATACTTGAGTTTAATTTATTATGTCCCCATATAATTTATGATGCCCCATTTCATTTGCTATACTCCAATTTAGTTTATTATGCCCAATTTATTTTATCATGCCCCCTTTTCATTTATTATGCACCCCATTTCATTTACTAGGCTTCAGTTTTAATTTATTTTGCCCCCATTTCATTTACTGTATTCCAGTTTAGTTTATTACGCCCCATTTCATCGTCACACGCCAGAGGGATTCGGATGCAGGAGTTAAAGGGTTCTTGAGAGAACTCCCAGGGGGACTTGAGCAGAGACATACCTGCAGTGTCTCAAAGACTGCCACACCAACTATGTGAAGCTTGGAGGTCGGCGTGGAGGATACATATGAATCACGGTGGGGGGCTCTGCCGAATGGCAGTACAACCCTGCTTATAGGGTTATATTCCACGGGATGTCAGTCTCACCTTTATTCTTATTTATTGGTTGTTGTATTTCTTTGTTGGCTTTATGACTTTTGGTGGCTCCTTTTTTGGAGTTAGGACAGATTGGATAAAGAGACAGTTTCTATTTTTATTTTTTATGTTTTGTTTTTCTATTTTGCTGTTTTTTTAATAAATGTTATAAGGTTTTAGTCTGTGTGGGACTGATAAGCATACTATTTTTATTATTTTATATATATAAATATAGTTATTTATTTATAAAGTATTTTACCAGGAATTTCTCTCGTTTTCAAGTATGTCCTGGGTATCTGCAAAGTGGATCCAACACACACAGCAGAATTGGGAGTAGAGCTGGAGGTTACTCTTCTCTTGTGAGTAGCTCTAATATTGACGTGTTTATATATCCTACATAACGTGGAATACACTATATTTGCCACTACTTGTCTCTTCGGGTAGAAAATAGATACTAGCATATGTTGGACCCAACTTACAAGAATGGTGGTGATCATCCTCCTGTGAGCGCAATAAGTGAGAGTAGCGCTTGAAGCTGCTCTCATTTTGTGAGTAGCTCCTAATATATAGAAAGTAGAATTATATTGGGACTTTAAAGAGTTGCACTGTTGTGCGTATTATTCTCTTTTCAGATAATCAAGACGGCTTTTCGAATAATTGGAGATAACTATTAGTGTGTGCCCAACCAATTTTTAGTTTTATTTAATTTGTTATGCTGTTGTTGTTTCAATTAGAATGCCCCTATTCCATTACTCATGCGTCGGATCTGTCCTCCTTTACGCATGCCTCCATTATTCTTGGCCAGCATCTCATATTTTGCAACAGTTTTGCTGCAGCTGCGTCACAGAGTCGTGGGTAAAGGTGAAGAGCTCTCTTACGCTGCCACTTTTTGTAACTGGCCCAAGGCTCTAGACAGCAGCCACCACCCAAACAGCTGCTGGTGAGCAAGGCTTGCAACTTGCCGGATCTGCCAGCGATTCTTTTGATGGTGACTGGTTTTCGGGCACCACTTGGTCCTTTCGTTATAGCTGGTAGGAGGGTGCAATTTCTACCCCGTATCAGACGAGATGCCGAAAAAAGCCAAAATAGCCCAGAATTACATTTTCACGTATTTCCCATTTCAGCTTTGGCTTACATTTTGCAAAATCTATGGATGTTGTCATTTGGAATATAAAGCTTGTGATGTTGTACTGCTAGATAAGTCCGAAGCAATTAGTCGGCTGCAACATTTGAGCAGATTTTTGATGGGCTTCGAGACAATGTTATTTTTAGTAGCAGCAAAGCAATTACTGATGAGCAATTCTTGGAATCGCCTTCAGTTGAATAGCCAGGTAGTGCATCTCCCTTGTTTATTTAAATGTACAAAGTTTCACATCCTCCTGACGGGCGATATCAATGATGCTGTACTGTATAATCCAGAGCAAAAAACTCATCAGAAATCAGTAGTTTATCCCATTTAACCTGCTTGTGGAGCCAAAGAACCCCTGCTGGACCAATATGTTTGCCTGTTTCACGCAGCATCACAGTAGGTTTAACTACCTGACCTCATTAACCTTTCCACAACCAGCACTGATGTGCTCTGCTGGAGCTGATTACATCAGTTTATTTACTGCTATATCTGTATTTATTCTATTACCTGTTATTCCAGAAAATTACAATTTCTACCAATTAAATCAGACAAATCCTCCGGCCTCCATGACAATCTAAATAGTCACGTACAGATAATCAGGCAAAACGGGACTAATTGTGGTAAACGTGTGTATCTGGCAAGCAGCAGGGTTCCGTGCCTTAATTACTGTCATCGTCGAGATGTGCTTCATAATAAACAAACACCGTGTACGTCTTGGGGCTACAGGTTGTGTTTTTTTTAATGTTGTGCTCATATGAGAAATGCTTCCAGATCGTTGCATGCGTCTGCATCAGGGCAATTTAAAGATACACGTCTAGATGCTGTGGGTAATTAGTCCGTTAGGATTTTTATACTGACTCCAACAAAATAAAATCCAGGTAAACGTAAACAACTAGGTGACTCGGTACTGAAATCATGGAAGACGTCACCCACTGGTGTTGACCTGCACTGTTTTTGAAAAGGAGTCCTAATTGTAAAACATTGTGTAGGTCTCATTAGACACATTCAGAAACCAGGGTTAAACGTCTCCACCCCTGTACCCCAAGGAAGCAGCTTTTCACTTTCGACTCGTTATTGGGGGTTTTAGTTGCTTGATGCAATGCTGTAACGAGTCGACCCTCATTGGATCTGGAGACTGTAGGAGTTTCACAGACTATTTGACAACTGCTTGGGGTAAAAGACAAACAGAACATTAATTAGGTACACACAGAGGGCCCTATTACACTCTGCGCGCTAACGGTAGCACTCACCTGCATGAGCACTACCGTTAGCTGCGGTGTTTAGGGCATATTACGATCCAAACGCAAATGGGTTAAAAACCCGTTTGCGTTTGGTACCTTGCGATTCTCAGCGCGAGGTTACTGCACTTTGCGCTCCCTATACTTAACATGGGGAGCGCAAAGTGTTAGTCAACGCTGGATTACAATGTCCCAGCGCTGATTAACGCCTGGCTCTGGTTAACGAAAAGTTAACCAGAGCCAGGACCTGGTGTTAACGGATTCCGCTGGTGCAGAATCCGTTAACACCAGCTTGAAAAAATAAAAGCAACGCATCATATACTCACCCACTGTCCCGCGGCGAGGACCGCGCCTCTGGTCGCCTCCTCCAGCCGGCGGGAGCAGGGAAAGACAGGGGGAAAAAGTTCCCCATGTCTCTCCCTGCGTATCACTACGCCGACCAGCCGGATCTCGCGATGCGAGATCCGGCCGGTCACGTGACCGGCAGAGAGGACCTCAATGGAGTCCTATGGACTCCAGCGAGTGGATGCTCGAGGCTGCGCTCAGCGTTGCCGCGAGTATCCGGATTTTTAATGCTCAATAACAATGCAGGCAGCATTGATTGCACCTGCATTGTAATCTGATGTTAAAACGTGGGCGCAAGGGGGGGAAACTGCAGGCGCAGTTTTTCCTCCCCATGCACCTGTGTTTTAACGCTAAGAGCGTTATAGGTCAGAGTTGGTAAGCCAACGAGTTTGGATTTTTTGACTGGATTATGGGGATGAAGAATTTGGTGGGACTCCAATCCTTCTCACCCTCCTATTGCCTCTGTCCCATCATTCTTACCCTCATTGTGCATCTACCCCATTCCTCATATCCTCGTGTGATTCGGTCCCATCCCTCTTACTCTCATGGTACGTCAAACACTTCCCTCTTGCCCTTGTTGTGCTTTTAACCCATGCTTCTCATTGAGCTTGCCTCATCCCTGTCACCACTGGTGTTGACCTCAACTGTTTTGAAAAGGAGGAATAATGGTAAAATGTTGTGTAAGTACCACTAGATACATTCAGAAGCTCAGACTGAACTTCTCCAGCCCAAGCAAGCAGTTTTTCTATCTAGATTCAGTTTATTGGGGATTTTAGTGTTGACACCACCTTGGTTGATGCAATGCTGTAGCACCCCTCATTGGATCTGGAGATTTACTTATTTATAAAGGATTTTACCAGGAAGGATACATTGAGATTTCTCTCGTTTTCAAGTACGCCCTGGGTTCAAGAACATTAAAATGTTACAGTTGTTACAGAAATACAAAGTAATACAATGCAAGATATTAAAAAAAACAACACAAATATACAGATTAACAGAAAATAAATATGTAGGAAATAGTCATTATGTTACATGTTTACAGGTGCATTCTGTATATAGTCACTATGTTACATGTTTACAGGTGCATTCTGTGTTGAGGTATGTTAGTAAGGAGCTCTTGAGTGACTTTAGACTGGGGAAGATTTGATGGTGTCTGGGAGGTTATTCCATAACTGCGGTGCTCTGTAGGAAAATGAGGACCGAGCCACTGTCTTTTTGTATTGTGGTATTGCAAGTAAGGTGACAGTCCTGGATCGGAGGTTATAGGATGAGGGAACTGCTGGAGGAAGCAGTCTATTCAGGTAGGGTGGCAGCTTCCCAGAAAAGTTCTTAAACACCAGGTTGGAAAGGTGAAGGGTACGTTTAGACTCCAGCGATGGCCAGTTTAGTTCGTTTAACATGTCACAATGGTGGGTCATGTAGTTACATTGTAATGCAAAGCGGCAGAAGGAGTTATACAATGTAGTAAGTTTCTGAAGGTGTGTTTGCGGGGCCGCTGCATACACTACATCTCCGTATTCAATAGCCGGCATAAGCATTTGTTGTACAATTTCCTTTCTTACCGCGGGACTCAGGCAGGATTTGTTTCTGTACAGGGCACCTAGTTTGGGGTAAATTTTAGATGAGAGTTTTTCGATGTGGGGGGCCAAAGGATAGATTTGGGTCTAACCACATACCTAGATATTTGAGAGAAGTGACTGTAGTCAGCGTGCCATTTGATTTTGTCCCCACACATAGATGGGGTGTTTGCAATTTGTGTAGTTTAGGTTTTGTTCCAAAGAGCATCGTTACAGTTTTGTCAGTATTTAAGAAAAGTTTGTTGTGTTTGATCCACTTTTCTACCTCTGTGAATTGTTCTTGCAACATGGCCTCCAGCTGTGGGAGATTTGGTTTGCTGGTATAGATTACGGTGTTGTCTGCGTACATGTGTACAGTTGAGGCTTTGCAGATCTTAGGCAGATCCTTTATGAATATTGTAAATAGCATTGGGCCGAGTATCGAGCCTTGGGGTACACCGCAAGTGACTGGGAGGGAGGAGCTGCCAAAAATGGACACATATTGCGACTGATCAGATACATATGATTGAAACCAGATTAGCGTGCGATCACCAATACCAGAGTCTTTAAGTTTTTTTAGCAAGATGCCATGGTCTACTGTGTCAAAGGCTTTGGCAAAATCAAGGAAGATGCCTCCAGTTAGGTTTCCTTGTTCCATGCCAGCTTGGATATCATTGCAGTCTTTTAAAAGGGCGGTTGTAGTTGAGTGATTTGGAAGAAAGCCTGATTGATCTGGGGTTAAGTAGTTCCAATATTGATAATAATCACGTCATTGTGTGTAGACGCATTTTTCCAAAATTTTGGACATTACAGGGAGCAATGATATCTGACAGTAGTTGGGTACCAAAGTACTGTCACCACTTTTATGGATAGGTACCGCTCTCGCAGTCTTCCAGAGTTTGGGTATGTATCCAGTCGCCAGTGATTCATTGATTAGGGTTGCAACAGGATTTTCAATTGCCGGTGCACTGATTTTCAGCAGCATTGCTGGTATTTGATCGGGTCCAGACTGGTATTTAATTTTTTGGTTACAGAGAAGTTTAGTAACGACACTGACAGGCACTGATCTAAAACTGAATTCCTGTCTGATACAGGGTCTTTGCACAGTTGGAGGGGCCTGACCTGTGTGCGGCCTTTCTGATTGCATGTCATTTCCTATCTTAGCAATCAGGGTGGTGGCAAATCCAACAAAATAATCATTAAAGGCATTTGCTACATCTAGGGGGTGTTGCAGGGTTTGGTTGTTTACTTTGACAGCAGCCGGCTGGGAGTGGACAGGGAGTGCTTGTATGTTAATTATGGTTTTCCAAACTTTTCTAGGGTTTGATGTGTTATTGTTTAGATTTTCATTGAAGTAATGGGCTTTCGCCATTTTTGTTTGTTTTGTGCATGCATTCCGGCATTTTCGGTATTCATAGTGATCGTTCATGGAACCAATAGTCTTGAAATTTGACCACAGTGA
>CM019064.1:426819492-426889492 GCA_009667805.1 Leptobrachium leishanense | reverse complement strand
TCTCTATCTATCCATATCTATCTATCTATCTATCTCTCTATCTATCCGTATCTATCTATCTATCTATCTATCTATCTATCTATCTATCTATCTATCTATCCGTATCTATCTCTCTATCTATCCATATCTATCTATCTATCTATCTGTCTATCTGTATCTATCTCTCTATCTATCTATATCTATCTATCTATCCGTATCTATCTCTCTATCTATCTATCCATATCTATCTATCTATATATCTATATCTATCTATCTCTCTATCTCTCTATCTATCTGTATCTATCTCTCTCTCTATCTATCTATCTATCTATCTACCCATCTCTCTATCTATCTATCTATCTATCCTATCTATCTATCCATATCTATCCATCTATCCATATCTATCTATCTATCTATCTATCTATCTATCTATCTATCTATCTATCTATCTATCTATCTATCTCTCTCTCTCTATCTATCCATATCTGTCTATCTGTATCTATCTATCTATCAATCTATCCGTATCTATCTATCTATCAATCTATATGTCTATCTATCCATCAATCAATCAATCTATAGCTCTCTATTATATCTATCTAGATATCAACATCTAGGTATTATCTATCTATTATCTCTAAGTATTATCTATCTATATCTCTCTAATTTATCGATCAATCTATCTATCCACACCTAAGTATTATCTATCGATCTAAGTATTATTATATATGTCTATCTACCCATATCCCTCTAGCCATACCTATCTATTTATTTATCTTATCATCCGTATCTATCAATCTGTCTATCTATCCATATCTATCTATTGATCTATCAATCAATCAATTAATCTATATCTCTCTATTCTATCTCTCTATATAGCTATCCACATCTAAGTATTATCTATCTATATATATCTCTCTATCTTTCTATCCACATCTAAGTTTTATCTATCGATCTAAGTATTATCTATCTATTATCTCTATTCATCCACATCAAACAGGTTTATTCAAAGAGAATTGAAAAGTCATCACACGTTCGGTGACTTTTTCGTTCTCTTCAATTCAGTGCGATTTGGCGATCCCATTTTGGCGACCCTGCGGTGTATTCAGCAAGCACCACAGGACCGTCGTAATGCAGGGAAAAGTTGCCGCAAACCCGACGAACACTCCCCGCAAAACCTGGCGAATGCACACTGAAACCCGCAAGAACATCTGGATTAACTCCACCTAACACGCCGGAGAAACCCGAGCTGGAGCCGATCACAGTGCAGAGCAGCCGCCGGAAAAAGCGACATGCAGACGAATGAGGTGAAAAAAACCAAAACAGTACGCTTGAATTTTTGAAAAGTGAAACGCTGTTTGCAAAGAAACTACAGAACGAAAATGTCTGAAATTTACATATAAGATCCAACGAATGATAATAAAAAGGCTGTTACAAAAAAAAGAAAAAAACGATTTAAAAAAATAAAAGGAAAAAAAAATTCGCAAAAAAATCCAGAAAAATACCTAACAGATCCTAAAAAATCTATAAATAAAGAGACTCTTTACTGCAGAATATTATAATCAATAGTTTATAAGATATTGAATTAAAACGGGAATATTTTTAACATTGAAGCCTATGAGAATCGCCTGAATAAACCTGTTGAATGAAACCACCAAACAGCAGGGCAATTCGGCAACTTTTCACTGCTGGTTTTTGTTCTCTGAATAGACGAAGCATTGCTTCTCTATGGGGATTTCACTGCCCTCGAACAGGCACCGAACAGGCACCGTATGTGCAGGCAATTGTAAAATTTCAATGCTCTTGAACCCAGGACATACTTGAAAACGAGAGAAATCTCAATGTATCCTTCCTGGTAAAATCCTTTATAAATAAATAAATAAATAAATTCGCCAACATTTGGCGAACTGCCTGCTCTCTGAATAGCCGAATGGCCAGAAAAGGTAACCGTACGCTGAATTTCACTGTTCGGTTACCCTTCGACCGCAATTCGGATCTCTTTGAATAAGTCTTTGTAAGTCTATCTATCTACTGTATTCATATCTAAATCTATCTATCCCTATTTATGTATGTACTGTATCTATTATCTCTATCTAATCATCCATGTCTATCCAAGTCTATCTACCGACAGTATCTATCCACATCTAAATCTATCTGTCCTTATCTATCTATTATCTCTATATATCTCTATCTATCCATATCTATCTATCATCTGTATCATCTCTATCTAGCTATCATCTGTCTATTATTTCTATCTATTATCTATCGGCTTTATCTATCCATATATATTCATTCTATCTATCTATCTATCTATCTATCTATCTATCTATCTATCTACAGTGGCAAGAAAAAGTATGTGAACCCTTTGGGATTACGTGGAGTTTTGCATGAATTGGTCATAAACTGTGCTCTGATCTTCATCTAAGTCACAACAATTTGAAAAACACAGTCTGCTTAAAATAATACAACACAAACATTATATGTTTTAATGTTTTTATTGAACAGAACATGTAAACAATCACAGTGCAGGGTGGAAAAAGTATGTGAACCTTTGGACTTAATAACTGGTTGACCCTCCTTTGGCAGCAAAAACCTCAACCAAACATTTCCTGTAGTTGCAGATCAGACCTGCACAACGATCTGGAGTAATTTTGGACCACTCCTCTTCACAAAACTGTTTCAGTGTAGCAATATTCTTGGGATGTCTGGTGTGAATCGCTCTTCTCTTAAGGTCATGCCACAGCATTTCAATCGGGTTGAGGTCAGGACTCTGACTGGGCCATTCCAGAAGGCGTATTTTGTTTTGGTGAAGCCATTCTTTTGTTGAATTACTTGTATGCTTTGGGTCATTGTCCTGTTGCATCACCCATCCTCTGCAGAGCTTCAGTTGGCGGACAGATGGTCTTACGTTTTCCTGCAAAATGTCTTGATAAACTCTGGAATTCAATTTTCCATCAATGACAACAATCCGTCCAGGTCCTGAGGCAGCAAAGCAGCCCAAAACCATGATGCTCCCTCTGCCATGTTGTACACTGGGGATGAGGTTTTGATGTTGGTGTGCTGTGCCTTTTTTTCTCCACACATAGTGTTGTGTGTTTTTTCCAAACCACTCAATTTTGGTTTCATCTGTCCACAGAATATTTTGCCAGTAGTGCTTTGGAACATCCAGGTGCTCTTTTGCAAACTTCAAACGTGCTGCAATATTCTTTTTGGACAGCAATGGCTTCCTCCGTGGTGTCCTCCCATGTACTCCATTCTTGTTTAATGTTTTCCTTATTGTAGATGTGTCAACAAAAATGTTAGCATGTACCAGAGATTTCTGTAAGTCTTTAGCTGACACTCTAGGATTCTTCTTTACCTCATTAAGCATTCTGCGCTGTGCTCTTGCAGTCATCTTTACAGGACTACCACGCCTAGGGAGAGTAGCAACAGTGCTGAACTTTCTCCATTTGTAGACAGTCTGTCTTACCGTGGACACATGAACATCAAGGCTTTTGGAGATACTTTTGTAACCCTTTCCAGCTTCATGCAAGTCAACAATTCTTGATCGTAGGTCTTCTGAGAGCTCTTTTCTGCGAGGCATGGTTCACATCAGGCAGTGCTTCTTGAAACCAGTAAACCCAAAACTGGTGTGTGTTTTTAAAGGGCAGGACAGCTTTCAGCAACACATCCAATAATATCACACTGATTGGACTCAAGGTTGGCTCACTCCTGGCTCCAATTAGCTCTTGGAGAAGTCATTAGGCTAGGGGTTCACATACTATTCCACCCTGCACTGTGAATGTTTACATGTTATGTTCAATAAACACATGAAAACGTATAATGTTTGTGTTGTATTATTTTAAGCAGACTGTGTTTTTCAAATTGTTGTGATTTAGATGAAGATCAGAGCACATTTTATGACCAATTCATGCAAAACTCCACGTAATCCCAAAGGGTTCACATACTTTTTCTTGCCACTGTATCTGTCTATCCATATATAGTCTATCTATCTATCTATCTATCTATCTATCTATCTATCTATCTATCTATCTATCTATCTATCCTGTTCTAAGTATTATCTCTATCTATCCACATCTAAATCTATCTATATCTATTTATATTTAGCTCTATCTACAGTCATGGCTGAAATTGTTGGCACCCCAGACATTTTTCCAGAAAATCAAGTATTTCTCACTGAAAAGTATTGCAGTAAGACATGTTTTGCTATACACATGTTTATTCCCTTTGTGTGTATTGGAACAAAACAAAAAAAGGGAGGAAAAAAAGCAAATTGGACATAATGTCACACAAAACTCCAAAAATGGGATGGACAAAATTACTGGCACCCTTAACTTAATAATTGGTTGCACACCCTTTGGAAAAAATAACTGAAATCAGTCGCTTCCTATAACCGTCAATAAGCTTCTTACACCTCTCACTCGGAATTTTGGACCACTCTTTCTTTGCAAACTGCTCCAGGTCTCTCTTATTGGAAGGGCGCCTTTTCCCAACAGCAATTTTAAGATCTCTCCACAGGTGTTCAATGGGATTTAGATCTGGACTCATTGCTGGCCACTTCAGAACTCTCCAGCGCTTTGTTGTCATCCATTTCTGGGTGCTTTTTGACGTATGTTTGTGGTCATTGTCCTGCTGGAAGACCCAAGATCTCGGATGCAAACCCAGTTTTCTGACACTGGGCTCTATAGTGCGACCCAAAATCCTTTCGTAATCCTCAGATTTCATGATGCCTTGCACACATTCAAGGCACCCAGTGTCAGAGGCAGCAAAACAACCCCATAACATCATTGAACCTCCACCATATTTCACTGTAGGTACTGTGTTCTTTTCTTTGTAGGCCTCATTCCATTTTCGGTAAACAGTAGAATGATGAGCTTTGCCAAAAAGCTCTATCTCGGTCTCATCTGTCCACAAGACGTTTTCCCAGAAGGATTTTGGCTTACTCAAGTACATTTTGGCAAACTGTCGTCTTGCTTTATTAGGTCTCTGTATCAGCAGTGGGGTCCTCCTGGGTCTCCTGCCATAGCGTTTCATTTCATTTACATGTCAACGGATAGTTCGCGCAGACACTGATGCTCCCTGAGCCTGCAGGACAGCTTGAATTTCTTTGGAACTTGTTTGGGGTGCTTATCCACCATCTGGACTATCCTGCGTTGCAACCTTTCATCAATTTTTCTCTTCCGTCCACCCACAGAGAGATTAGCTACAGTGCCATGGGTTGCAAACTTCTTGATAATGTTGCGCACTGTGGACAAAGGAAAATCTAGATCTATGGAGATGGACTTGTAACCTTGAGATTGTTGATATTTTTCCACAATTTTGGTTCTCAAGTCCTCAGACAGTTCTCTTCACCTCTTTCTGTTGTCCATGCTTAGTGTGGCACACACAGACACACAATGCAAAGACTAAGTGAACTTCTCTCCTTTTTATCTGCTTTCAGGTGTGATTTTTATATTGCCCACACCTGTTACTTGCCCCAGGTGAATTTACAGGAGCATCTCATGCTTGAAACAATCTTATTTATCCACAATTTTGAAAGGATGCCAATAATTTTGGCCAGACCATTTTTGGAGTTTTGTGTGACATTATGTCCAATTTGCTTTGTTCCAATACACACAAAGGGAATAAACATGTGTATAGCAAAACATGTGTTACTGCATTACTTTTCTGTGAGAAATACTTGATTTTCTGGAAAAATGTCTGGGGTGCCAACAATTTTGGCCATGACTGTATATCTATATATCTATATCTATTTATCTATATCCATATCTATTTATCCATCGACACACCTATGTAGTATCCATATATGTACAGTATATGTAGTATCTCTCTATCCATATCTGTCTGTCAATGTCCTATCTATCTATCTGTCTGTCTGTCTTGTCAGCCTGTCCATCTGTTTGACAATCTATCCATCGTCTTGTCAGTCTCTCTCTGTGTCTGTCTATATCCATAATTCTCCTGCCTACTAATTCGTCTGCTTGACTGTCAGCCTGTTCATTTATCCATAAACCTTTTTTAATCCGTCTGAATATCCATCTTTCCAGGTCTCCATCTTTCTGTCCGTCCATGCATTCACCCATCTACACGCATTCGAACTGGACCGGTGCTAATAAGCCTCCAGCCTGTCTCCTTTTTCTTCCTGTTCTGTCACAATCGTTTTTCTCATACCTTTTATTCAATGTAAATGCATTTAACTCCGTGGAATTTGCTGGCGCCATATAAATAAATGCTATTAATATAAACCAGAGGTCTGATGGTAGCACTTAGAATCCTCTTTAAACAGCTCCCAAGTAACAACATCATGAGTGGATATTGAGTAAGACACCAGTGCCTGGGAATTTTTGCATATACAGAGAGAATTTGTGTATTTTATATGCTAACGAAACCTCACAAATCTTTAGTAATTATTTTCTTTGCATGATCGTGGAACTATGATGTGTATGTTAAACGCACGACTAAAGTAAGCCTTAATAAATCCAGTATGGTGAAAGAAACAGTAAAAGTATAGCAACCGGCAGGGTGTAGTAGAGGTAATGTCACTGCTCTGCATGGAGAGAGCCTGTGGAGACATGGGTTCAAACCCAGCAAGCAACCTCTCCAGTAAGTGTCCTTGGGCAAGACACCTAACGGTACATACTCGCCACCCAGGACATACTTGAAAAAGAGAGAAATCTCAATGTATCCTTCCTGGTAAAATATTTCTCAAAAAAAACTGAGACTATTTACTTATTTTCTGCCTACAAAGAGTTAATATTATTTCTTCATCACCTTTAACCCTTTCGCTTTATTTGTCTTTCATTCAACCACTGCCAGGACCCAGTGTATTCATGGAAAACATATTTGCGGCATAGTGGTAGCACTTTCTGACCAGCAGATGGCACCATGTGCCTGTCGAATAATGCATTCGCAAAAAAAGAGAGAATTGAAGTCTGTAAAGGATAAAATGAGATGACCATAGCATAATACTGTTATTGTGAGTAAATATTTGGGCCCCTGCTAGGACCACACTTACAAAAAGCAGAACGTATTCAAGCCCATCAAAAAGTGCATGCCAGCTTCTTATCCACACCAACCGGCAGCAATTATAACTCCTTCTCTCCGGTGGGACAACTGTTTTGGCATACAATAGTAATTACCATACAGAAGCCTTTAGTGGTGGATCCGGCAGCCTTGGGCAGGATATACAGCAACCTCAGGAATCCGGCAGCGTTAGGATAAAATTAGGACATGATTTGCAATGAATAAAAGTAAAAAATGTGTTTATTTAAATAAAACACACCCAACATGTTTTGTAAGGCTAGGGTCAGACTGAGGCAGTGCGAACGCGCGTGCAGCCGCACATAATCACGGCCGTGCTAGCAGCAGATGCCGGGCAATGACGGCCAATATACGAAGTACGGTCGCACAAAAGTGCGGCCGCGCAACGCAAGCGGCAAACAAACGCATTTTTTCGAGAACGTGAAACCACTAGTACTGACGTACAGAGTGCGCTGCGTCCGCTAGCGGCGTGTGTGCGTGATTAGGAGACGTCAGACGCTGCTAATGTCCGGCCAACATAACGTCCAGACGCAAAAAGTGTTTTATTGATGATCCGTACAAAATCACGGATGAAACTGCGCATCGTATGACCGCTATTGCGTATTCCGTGAAAAAATACGTCCATTCGTTCGAACGCACTTTTTCACGGACAACGTGAAAAATGCGTTAGTCTGACCCTAGCCTTAGTCTAAGCTAAATTCATCAGGGATAATAAATCCAGTATGGTGAAAGAAACAGTAAAAGTATAGCAACTGAGACTACTTATTTTCTGCCTACAAGGAGTTAATATTATTTCTTCAGCAGCTTTAACCCTTTCACTTTATTTGTCTTTCATTCAACCACTGCCAGGACCCAGTGTATTTATGGAAAACATATTTGCGGCATAGTGGTAGCACTTTCTGACCAGCAGATGGCACCAAGTGCCTGTCGAATAATGCATTCAATTGAAGACATGCTGGAAAATATCAAAGGCACATTCTCAAATGTATGCATTAATTGACTGTTAGATGGTGCCATCTGCTGGATAAATCGCGCTACTACATCTCCATAATATGACTTAGGATCCCTTGTTACTTGAAGGGGGGGGGGAGTAATCCAAGCTATTTAAAATGTTTTGGCACATTGGGTGTCATGGCTGAGGTGGTAAAACTTTGGAGGCAAATTCTGGAGGCCGATTGCAAACCATTTTTGTTTGCAAAGAAATAACCAAATTAATTTGCATTGCTCCAGAATAATTCCACATCTATTATACTCTATATAGTACCACCAACCGGTTCCTTGCAGACCAAGTATACTCGAGTACTTATTAGTACCACAATCATAAGGGAGATATTCTTCTCTACTACGAGGAGGAACGTTTTTCCACCAAGTATACTCAATCTTTGTATTGAAGGGATTAAGTATAGTACTGAAAAATGTCTGTGGAGGGTGCATTTACTGAGTTGGGGGTGACATTTAGGTTTTGAGGGAGATTCTGCTGAGGTTTTGTGTGTTGTGTTCTCTGTGGTAAAACAAAAGCAACAGTTGTACAATTTTTCAACTTAAAAGTTAAAAATGTTAGTATTTGGCCCGCAGCTGGCGTCCATGGTGGCCTCCGTTGTGTCAGCAAGGCTGGGGGGTTTCTTGCCTCAGCGCCCGATGGGTTGCGCCACATCGGGCAGTCATTGGAGTTTGCCACTGCGCTGAGCTCCGTTGGTTCTCTGGGACCTCGGGTTGCTGCAGCACGTGGCTCTCCTTCACACTGCCTGAAAGGGACACTCCAAGATGATGTCAATGGTAGGGAAACCCCTGTGACGCATCAGGGGGAATGGCAGAGTCCTGACTGACAGCTGCTAAGGCTGGCTGTGGGGAGGGCTTCCAGCCCATGTAGGAGCAATGGGAAGGTGAGACGACACCGTCCAGGGGGTCGTGACCACCTCACCCATCCTTAAATGCTCCTCTGTCCATTCAAGGAGTGCTCCAGTGTCAACACCTAGTGCACCTTTGTGTATCAATCCCGGATTGTTTCTCGTTATTTCCTGCTCACTGCCTGCCCAGACCCGGCTTCCTTCTCGACCACGCTACCTGGATTGCCCTTGTCTCTACCTCACCCTCGGACGCTGCCTGCATCTGGTTCCTACACCTCCCTTCCAAACCCTGACAACTAATGAGAGACTATTCCTTTTGTGGCAGCTAAGGGAGGAAGAAATGAAGGGCCCTGGTGTCACAATATGTGGCTATTCTCCATTCAGTGTTATTATTATTACACTTTATTTATATAGCCCCAGTATATTCCTCAGCGCTGGACAATGGTTACAATATAGACAGGGTTACAATACATTGAACAACAAAATACAAACAGGCATAGCAGGAAACGAAGGCCCTATTCCTGTGGGAACTCACAATCTAGAAGGGTTGGGGTGGAAACTGGAGGAAGGACTGCAAGGCGAGAGTGATGGACTGCAAGGCGAGAGTGATGGACTACAAGGCAAGAGTGATGGACTGCAAGGTGAGAGTGATGGACTGCAAGGTGAGAGTGATGGACTGGTTGCATCAGTGAATCGGGTGGTCGGCTTCCCTAAACAGAACGGTCTTAAGGGAGCGTCTGAAGGAAGGGAAACTAGGGGAAACTCTGACAGTACGAGGGAGCGCGTTCCAGAGGATGGGGGCTGCACATGAGAAATTGTTGATTGCAACACCAGCGAATAAACTAGGGCACAAGATGTTTGGGGGTGTGGAGGTCTAGGAGGTCCATATCAACTGCCTGATGTAGTGCCAGATGTGGCTTTGGGCCTAATCTGTCATGCCCACCTCCTGCGGGTCATGTAGCTTTGCTCCAGTTCACGTCCTGTGGCCGTGTATGGGGCAAGTTCGAAAAGAAACAGCACATAGAGGCAGATGCCCCCCCCATGTGTTGCCTGCCTCCCCCCTCCTTCAACAGTCATCCTCACTTTATATCTGCTGCTGCTATAGGGGATACATGGCCAGAACGAAGGAGAACATAGAGCAAAGTGGTCAGAGTGGAAGAGAGTAAGGACAGTGGCAAATGGAAGAAGGCAGTGGCGTCACTAGGGTTGGTGTTACCCGGACCCGGTGCGGTAACTTATGGTGTCACCCCCCCCCCCCAAGTTTTACGGGGTTTTTTTAACTACTTTTAGGCTAGGGTCAGACGAACGCATTTTTCGCGTCGTCCGTGAAAAAGTGCGTTCTAACGAATGGGTGTATTTTTTCACGGAATACGCGATAGCAGTCATACGATCCGCATTTTCATCCGTGATTTTGTATGGATCGGCAATAAAACACTTTTTGTGTCTGGACGTTATGTTGGCCGGACATTAGCAGCGTCTGACGTCTCCGAATCACGCACACACGCCGCTAGCGGACGCAGCGCACTCTGTACGTCAGTACTAGCGGTTTCACGTTCTCTAAAAAATGCGTTAGTTTGCCGCTTGCGTTGCGCGGCCAAACTTTCGTGCGGCCGTACTTCGTATATTGGCCGACATTGGCCGTCATTTGCTGCTACTACGGCCGTGATAAAGTGCGGCTGCACGCTCGTTCGCACTGCATTCGTCTGATTTGATTCCCCAAAGTGCACTGAACAACAGAACACTGAAATGTCTGCGTCATTTCGGTTCTCTGTGAATATCCTCTTTGTGGTGTTTTTTTTGCTACCCCCTGGAAAGTGCCAGCCTAGGCCTTGCCTACCCAGGACATACTTGAAAATGAGAGAATTTTTTTTAGGGTGTCACCCGGTGCGGGCCGCACCCCCTGCCCCTCCATAGCGACGCCCCTGGAAGAAGGGAAATGAGAGCCTAATGGAGTTGAAGTATGGGTAGCGGGGGCAATTTGTGTGTATAAATGTATAGCTAGGCATGTGTGGTGCTCCTAAAATATGGAAGAAAAGGGGTTGCTTTGTTTTAAAAATACTGACCTATTTTTTCTCCCATTCCGGAACTGGTGTCCAGGGATGGGCTGGAGACCAAAAACATCCTGGAGAAGGGGTTGGGGTTCATTCTGCCATGGAAATCTCAAAGTAGGCCCGAACCCAGCTGAGCTGCTACCATTTATGATCGAGCAGTTAAGTAAAATGGCACTTGTAAATGTTTTATACTTTTTTTGTAGTGTAAAACATTTCCCTTGCCTTTCCAACCCATTTTGGGTCTCAGTTTTACGTGTTGATATAGATCCTGCTTCCATCCTCATATCTGAACCGGCAAGAGGGCGTTTCGAAGACTTAATGCCTTGCCCTGATTTTTAATCTTTGGCCAGAATAGGGGACGATATTTCCTCATATTGGTTGTCACCAAAGCTTCAGCGATTGCACTACAGATATTTTCCAGCTCCTGCTCTGCATCACAGCGTCTGCTTCCGTGAATAACGATTACAGCCTTCCGGTTAATAATGTATTAGAAAAAGAAACATGTTTAAACAGCATAAACATTTGCACAAGATAGTAATAGGAAACACATGCAGCCGATTATTAGTATTTCAAATACAAAGCACAAGCTGTTGAACCGAACAGCTGACGCGCCTCTCCGACATATGTCCCACCTTAACAGTCCTGACCCCTTGCATATAGGAGAACGCAAAAGATCACTTTTGTAGCCACGAATGGGATATCAAAGCAATCTCTGGATAAATTCAAGATGAAACAGTTTTCTCAACCGTCGGGCAAAGATCACGGGCGTCCACGGAATGAAAAGAAAAGAAATCCTAAGCTCTCAATCTAAGGAAATGAAATCTGGGACAATTTCTGAATAAATTAGGTTATGATGGACTAAGGCTAGGGTCAGACGAACGCATTTTTCGCGTCGACCGTGGAAAAGTGCGGTCGAACGAACGGACATATTTTTTCACGGAATACGCGGTAGCGGTCATACGATGCGCCTTTTCGTCCGTGATTTTGTACGGATCATCAATAAAACACTTTTTGTGTCTGGACGTTATGTTGGCTGGACATTAGCAGCGTCTGATGTCTCCCAATCACACACACACGCCGCTATGTGGACGCAGCGCACTCTGTACGTCAGTAGTAGCGGTTTGACGTTCTCGAAAAAATGCGTTCGTTTGCCACTTGCGTTGCGCGGACGAACTTTCGTGCGGCCGTACTTCGTGTGTTCCCCGGCATTGGACGTCATTTGCTGCTAGCACGGCCGTGATTTTGTGCGGCTAAACGCACGTTAAAGCTGCGTTCGTCTGACCCTAGCCTAAGCCCATCGCTTCGACTTCTCAATTAAATAGACATTTATCAAATCTATGAGAAACAAACCATGCTCCGTGCAGTTTGGCACCGTGACATTGGTTTGAGCGCAATCTGCTGAACCCTTTGAATGGGTTTTAAAAAGAGCTTACATCAATAATTAATAAGGATACATTTCAATATTTAATAGCAAAAGGATCAGTTAATAATTGCTCGTCGGAATCGAAAAATCAAGAATTAACGCACATATACAGTACAATAAAATAAAACGAATGACCAATGATGAGACTGGATATTTTAATATATTGACAGGCCTCTGGTGGTTAGTCCAAACACCACAAACACCATTTTCATTGGCTTTCCATTTGTTAAATAAGGCCACTTTATTAGGGACACCTGTTCAATTGCTTGTTAACATAAATTGCTAATCAGCCATTCACATGGCAGCAACCCGATGCATTTCGGCATCTAGACGCGGTGAAGACAACTTACTGAATTTCAACCCGAGCATCAGAATGGGGAAGAAAAAGATTTAAGTGACTTTGAACGTGACGTGGTTGTTGGTGCCAGAGGGGTTAGTCTGAGTATTTCAAAAACTGCTGATCTACTGGGATTTTCACGCACAAACATCTTTAAGGTTTACAGAGAATGGTCCTAAAAAGAGAAAATATCCAGTTTGCGGCAGCTGTGTGCACAATATGCCTTGTTGATGTCGGAGGCGAATGGGCAGACTGGTTTGACAGCATAGAAATACAACAGTAACTCAAATAACTACTCATTACAACCAAGGTCTGCAGAATACCATCTCTGAAGGCACAACACATCCAACCTTGAAGCAGATGGGCTACAGCAGCAGAAGACCACACCGGGTGCCACTCCTGTCAGCTAAGAACAGGAAATTGAGGTTGCAATTCGCACAGGCTCATCAAAATTGGAAGAAGATTGAAAAAACGTTGCCTGATCTGACGAGTCTTGATTTCAGCTGCGACATTCAGATGGTAGGGTCAGAATTTGATGTCAACAGCATGAAAGTATGGATCCATCCTGCCTTGTATCAACGGTTCAGGCTGGTGGTGGTGTAAGGCTGGGTTCACACCTGAGCGTATCTCATATGTGCGTTTTACGTGCCTTTTTTGTTGGGCGTTTTATGAGCGTTTTTGACAATTAGAAACGTGCGTCGTTCGCGCGTTTTTTTAAGTCTATGGCTGCAAACGCGCTGTAATACGCCCCAAAGAAGCTTCTGTACTTCTTTGGGCGTAGGGCGTTTTACAGCACGTTCCTACGCGCTGTAAAACGCCCAGGTGTGAACCATGCCCATAGGAAATAATGGGATTTCAGTGTTTGAGCGTTTTACAGCGCATAGGAACGCGTAGTAAAACGCCCAGGTGTGAACCAGGCCTAATGGTGTGGGAGATATTTTCCTGCCACATTTTTGGCCCCTTAGTACCAATTAAGCATTGTATAAATACCACAGCCTACCTGAGTATTGTTGCTGACCATGTTTTTCCCTTGATCACCACAGTGTACCCTGTATTGTCTGATGTCTACTTGAAGCAGGATAATGCACCATGTGACAAAGCTTGAACATGGCAATGAGTTCACTGTACTCCAATGGCCTCCTCAGTCACCAGATCTCCATCCAGTAGAGCACCTTTGGGATGTGGTGGAATGGGAGATTCACTTCATGGATTTGCAGCCAACAGATCTGCAGCAACTGCGTGATGCTATAATGTCAATATGGACCAAAATCTCTGAGGAATGCATATACATACTACAGACCTCAGATACAGACATCTGAGCTATCGTGAACTCCAGGATCGCGCGAGATCGCTGCTGGTGGTTCCTTCCCTGCGAGTGGCCGGGCTACAACCTTTGACAACAGCTGCTTGAAGGAACAAGGCTACCTGGAGCAGACTGGCAGAGTGCCGTTAGAGTACTCTGCCAGCCACCCTGCCCCTTGGATGCTGGCCGGCAAGCCAGCCTAGCACGGGCTTCTGGTATGGGTTGAGGTATCGAGGGCACCTGCACGAGTACAAAGTACTCATGCAGACCCCGGTATCAGGGTATCCCTACTTATAATCGTGAGGAGATCACGGCTCTGCTGAAGCCCACCAAAATAAAATCCATCCTTCGTTCAATGACAGAATGGCGATTTAATTAATAACCCCTGCAGAATAACATCGGATTTGTATTTACTAAATGCTGAAACTGGATTGTTAACCCAAACAGTTTGCACGTGGCTCTCACAGCTTGCAACACCTTTATATAGAGGTTTCTGTAGAAATCCTTCACGTTGACCCCTCCATGGCTGTTAAATGAAATATATATATGGAACGCTCGTTCTGTATAACTGAACCAATGAGGCGTTTATCTAAAGGATGATGATATAGGAGATTGCAAGTGTGTTGACGCATTAATGGAGGGGAAAAAGCAAACTAACGGGCCGAGGGGTCGAGCCACTCGGTACACAAGGCTATATGTGCCTTACTCCCACTCCTATTGGCACAAACCGTATGAGGTATTACACAATGATTAAATGCTGTGTCTACAGAACCTGATAATAAAGTTCAGAATAAAGATCAGGGATACTTTCCTGCTTCTAAATTAATTGTTATGTTGAATAAACCCAGGGCGGGCAGGTTGTGATCCAGCTCGTACTGTAGGCTTGTCTCCACACGGCGCTATAAAATGTATTATTGTAGGAAAACGGTCTCTCACGACTGAAATAATATGTTTGTAATAGAGGTAGCTATAAATACGCTTCCTTTTTTTTGCGTATTTTAGTTCTCCAAATTTACTGACCTCATTCCAAAGGTAAAAGCTAAGGGCTCTATTACATTCTTCGCGCAAAAACGCACGTGCAACGCGTGACTTTTTGCGCGATGCGTTAACGCACAAAAATCACCGCTGGTAGTACATTCCTCGCGCGTTTTTTCATCCGTCGGGAAATTGCGTGCGTAAAAGTGAGGCGTAAAAATGCACGCAAAGTACCGTTGCGCGCAGAAATCGGTGAGCGTAATGTCATTTTTAAAGCGAGTCCGTCAGACAAACGCATTTTGTGCGGACTGAGCACAACAGACGTACGTTTTGACGGAAGACAAGGTAGTGGCCGTCATTTTTGACGGATCTAGTAAAAAAAATGCGGACGCAGCGCACAACGGAGAATGTCGATGCGCACAAAAGTACAATACTTTTGTGCGCATCGACGTTCTCCGTTGTGCGCTGCGTACGCATTTTTTTTACTAGATCCGTCAAAAATGACGGCCACTACCTTGATTTTTGAGGGATCTAGTAAAAAAAAACGTGCGCATCGACGTTCTCCGTTGTGAATCCGCAGTTTGATACGGTCAGGTTGTTACAATTTGCCGTTACCACCAGCTTTTCAAAGACGTTAAAATTATGCGCAAACGTTGTCCGTTAAATTTTGCGCTCAGATTGTAATACCATGCGCGCACCAGCGCACAAACGCATTTGCGCTCCCAATGTTAAGTATAGGATGTGCGCACTAAATTGTGCTTGCAAAGGGTTTGCGCAGGGTCACTCGCGTTAGACTTTAACGTGCATTTTGTGCACGAACGTCGTAATACGAAGTTCAGTGCAAAGGGTTTTGCCCCTCGCGTTAATGCGTTTTTGCGCTCATGCAAAAAAGTGCGCAAAGTAAGTAATAAGGCACTAAAGGGGTTATTCACAAAGCGCCGAACTTGTCACCGAATTGTGAATTTAACCATACGGTGCAATTTTGTGGCAGTTCGTCTAGTCTAGTCACTAATCTGCCAATTTGCCAAATACAGGTAAATTGATGGAAAAATACTGTGCAGTTCACGACGTTTCGCCGATCTTCAGCATCAGTGAAATTGCCCCAGAGAAGTAATGGTTAATCTATTCACAGAATGTCGAACTGCACTAAAATGTCAGTGAAATGCCCTGATTTTCGGTGATTCAGATCGACAGGTTTAAACAGACAAATCCCAGAGGATTCAATGTAAAAAAAATAAAAATTAATCGGTTTATTTAAAAAAAACAACCCTTTATTCTTTTCATTTTCATCAAAAAGTCTTTTTATTTTAATTTTTTTTGGAACACATTTTTGTATGTTTTTTGGTGAAATTTTTGTTTCCCATTTTTTTAAAATTCTGTAACAGACCTTTTAATTATTTTTTTTCCCAAAAACTATATTATTTAGACACATTTTAATACATTTATTGGTTTAAATACCTTATAGAAGAATAGCGGAGTTCCATTCTTTTTTTCTGCTGTTCGGCAGGTCACCGAATAAGCCTTAAACGGCTTTTCACCTAAGGTACACGTGTCTGAGAAGATAACCGCGCAAGGTCTGTCCACCCTCCATCTCCCCAGTTCCTATGCCCGTGGGCATGACGTGTGACTTAGACTGCATTAGGGCATGTCTGGGCACCTAAGTCGCTCATGCCTATCCCTTATTTCTATCGCGAAGTACTTTTTTTTTTTATATACATTTCTTATCTGAACTAAGTTGAAAACCCTGGAAACTGAACGTAATTCTAAATCCACTTTCCTGTTGCCAAGGGGAAATACGTATTTTGTGATGAATTTTGTAAATTTCAATGTTTTTGGCAATTAATAAATGTGTCAATGATGCCACCCTAATGAAACATAAAACACTTTAACCCCTTTACCACCGTGATCATTTATACACGCCCAGCAGTAGCAGACACGGCAGCCCGAGATCCTTTTTGCACGATCTGGGGCTATGCTGTATCATTGCAAATGAAACTAGCTTGTTGCAAGCAAATGTAATTACCTTTTGGGCTACAGTACATGCCCTAAAGTTGTAGCATTGTGGGCATGATGCCGGAGGTACTAACACTTTTTAAAACCAGCTGAGGAATGTCTCAAATGGACATCTCCCCAAATAATCCTACATGGAGACCAGAACTGCAATAACGCCATCCAGCCAGCAGATGGCGACAGAGACACCTGGATGGATATAGACAGATAGACAGACTGACAGTGTAACGTGGGACCTGGCCTGACGTGGTACAGAAAGGGTGTGAGCTACTTGAGCAGTGAACAGACATGAACCGTGAATAGTATATAATAAAACAAGGGATTTATTTACAACGAGACTTATACACAGCAAGGAACCAGAACAAAACACACAGGAAACTAAGGACCTGAGCACTAGAAATAAACCACAATACCGAGACACAAAAGCAATACGAGATACAGGGCTAATAAACAGAGCAGAAAGCAAGCAGAGAGACTGAACTGAACTAAACTATACCATGTATACTAAACTAGATAAACATAAACTAACAACCAAGGACCTGAGTAATTATAAGCAGACAGACATGAACTAAACTAGGCAGGGGAATTCACAAGACTATACCTGACCGGGACGTGACCTGAAGACAGACAGGAAAAACAAAAGCAAACTAGGGCTTAACCTGAACTGCATACAATGAATCAGGATTTCAATGAGGCTAGATTCAAGACGAGGGATATAGATCAACCTGAGAGCATGGAACAACTGGAGGCTTGGAACAAAACAGACTGAGGCTAGAACAAAATGAAGCAGCGCCCTTCCTAGGGCGATGCCTGCCTATATATCAAGTTTAATTGAGTCCAGGTGAGTGGCCAGGCTTGGAATCCAAGAAAAATGCAATGTCCAGTGAGACCAGAGGTGGTGCCAGAGACACAGAATGTCCAGATCATAACTGGCAACTTCCACCTCTGCCAAAAGGGGCACAGAATGTTACATATCCCCTCCCCCACGAGCGGACCCCAGACATTCAAAACAAGATCACGACAAAGTTCCATGAGTCAGAAACCCCTCGTGGGACGTGACTCAATATGGACAGGACCAGAGTCATCTTGATCCAGTGCCGATAACACTGCCAATATGTCCCTCAAGAAATGGCTCTGCGGTGACTCGAACATGGTGGCATGACTCGGTGGGGCAGTGCCCATGGCAAGGCTCGGTGGGGCAGCGCCCATGGCAAGGCTCGGTGGGGCAGCGCCCTCAGCAAGGCTCAGTGGGGCAGTGCCCTCAGCAAGGCTCGGTGGGGCAGCGCCCCTGTCAAGGCTCGGTGGGGCAGTGCCCCTGGCAAGGCTCGGTTCATCGACGGAAACTGCTGGGCTCTGTGGCGACAGCGTGGAAACTGCTGGGCTCTGCGGCGACAGCATGGAAACTGCCGGGCTCTGCGGCGACAGCGTGGAAATTGCTGGGCTCTGTGGCGACAGCGTGGAAACTGCTGGGCTCTGCGGCGACAGCGTGGAAACTGCTGGACTCTGCGGCGACAGCATGGACACTGCTGGGCTCTGCAATGACAGCATGGACACGAATCCTTCAGGCTGCTGGGCAGCAGTCGTGGACATGAATTCTTCAGGCTGCTGGGAGTGTGCAGCAGACTTGCACACAGGATATCCAGGTGCTGGTTAATGAGCTCGCTAGCTCCTCTCAGTAACTCCAGCTCCTCTAGAATCACTGCTCGCTCACTATGTATTGGCTGCTTCATTATGTAACGTGGGGCCTGGCCTGACGTGGTACAGAAAGGGTGTGAGCTACTTGAGCAGTGAACAGACATGAACCGTGAATAGTATATAATAAAACAAGGAATTTATTTACAATGAGACCAGAGGTGGCGCCAGAGACACAGAATGTCCAGATCATAACTGACAACTTCCACCTCTGCCAGAGGGGGCGCAAAACGTTACAAACAGACTTACAGACAGGGGTCAAGTCATAAAAAAATAAGTGTGAGAACTCGCCAACATTTCTGTCCTTTCCGGTTTTAACCATCACTGGGAGGCGCAGCAGCTGCAGCGCTTCTTTATGCATGAAAATTCCATTCCTCTGGCAAACCCTGAGAAATTGGCATCCCCATGCCTTCCCAATGTGCTTAAATCCAGGAAAAAATCTTAAATACAGACAGTTTTGGTAAATTGTGTCTATATAGAAAAGTAATGCAGTTTCCTAGTATATCAGCCAAAAGGGAACCAAGTAACCAAGTTCCTCCTGCTAAAATAGAGAGGGAACTGCATTCCTAAGCATTCCTGCAGACTTGTTCCCTGTTTACAGACTTATGGATAAGTATAAGTAGACAAACGGACACATAGATAGATATGGATAGACAGTCAGATAAACCCATTAACAGGTAGAGCACCAAAAGTAAATAACTTTTTGCTGAACTCCCTTCTGCTTTTAAAGGGTCCTCCCCACCAGCGCTCCTACATGGGCTGCATGGGTGGGGATAGTCACTCTGCATGTCCCTCACAAAGTGCTGCACAGCATCTCCAAGCGTGTAGCTCGCTGCCGGTGCAGCAGCATGAGCCTCACAGCTCCTCTGTTGCGTCTCCAATCCCCTCAGTCTTCAAAATCCGCAGGATACCGAATACTGCAAGGTGAGAGTGATGGACTGCGAGTTGAGAGTGATGGACTGCAAGGTGAGAGTGATGGATTGCGAGGTGAGAGTGATAGACTGCAAGGTGAGAGTGATGGACTGCAAGGTGAGAGAGATGGACTGCAAGGTGAGAGAGATGGACTGCAAGGTGAGAGTGATGGACTGCTAGATGAGAGAGATGGACTGCAAGGTGAGAGTGATTGACTGCAAGGTGAGAGTGATGGACTGTGAAGTGAGAGTGATGGACTGTGAGGTGAGAGTGATGGACTGCGTGGTGAGAGTGATGGATTGTGAGGTGACAGTGATGGAGTGTGAGGTGGGAGTGATGGACTGCGAGGTGGGAGTGATGGACTGCGAGGTGAGAGTGATGGACTGCAAGGTGAGAGTGATGGACTGGTTGCATCAGTGAGGTGTATTAGTGAGTCGGGTGGTAGGCTTCCCTAAATAGGAATGTCTTAAGGGAGCGTTTGAAGGAAGGGAAACTTGGAGAAAATCTGACAGTACGAGGGAGAGTGTGCCAGAGCATGGGGCTGCGCGTGAGATATCCTGCAGTCTATCATGGGAAGAGGTGATGCGGGGAGTAGCAAGGCGCAGGTCACTGTTTGATTTTATGGAGCGGGCTGGGGTGTATTTGGTGATTAGTGAGGACAGGTAGTGGGGAGCTATACTTTTCTGTCTCTTTATTTCTCACATTACGCTGTTTATGTATCAGTCTCAGGTATGATTGAACATGCTGTAATACTTAGTCAGTTGTAGTGAAAGAACACGACACCGTTATGGGAGTTGATGTACCTTGCAGCGACGACTGAGCGTCACAAGCCGATTTTAATTGGTCCCATCTGGTCCCGATGCGTGAGTAGATTCTTAGATCAACGCATGTGAAATAGTTAATTATTTTTGTAAATATCCTCCCCGTGTCTCCCGAGATGGATTCCCAGGTAGCCTATGTATCAGTTGAGAATTTGCAGCAGTCATATCTGTCGAAGCGTTTCACACTTTATGCATATTAATGGCCTTCTTCCCGATACACAGTATTAAAATGGAGATTGTCAGTGACAGGTGTCTTATGGGAGTCCATGTTGTTACTGTCGTTGGACTAAATACATTAAGAATAAACACTCCACCCCCAATTATCATACGGGAGGAACGTTAGCAATGACGATGGCTTATTTTACTAATAGTGAGCAAAAAGAGATGTTTGTGATGATCCTGAGAACGAGCAACAGCACTAGTGGCCTGCTCTACGGTGGGGCCCGCTCAGGTCTCACAAGGTTTTAGCTCGATTGTGCCATTACAGGGAACAGAGGGTTGTGGTAAATGGAGTTTATTTGGCGCAAGGTTTTGTTACCAGTGGGGTACCTCAGGGATCAGTACTTGGACCCATTCTATTTAATATATTTATTAGTGATATTGCAGAAGGTATTAATGGAAAAGTATGTCTTTTTGCTGATGACACAAAGATTTGCAACAGGGTTGACGTTCCTGGAGGGATCAGCCAAATGACAAATGATTTAGGTAAACTAAAAAAATGGTGGGAGCTGTGGCAATTGAGTTTTAATGTGGATAAGTGCAAGATAATGCACCTGGGACGTAAAAACCCAAGGGCTGAATATAGAATATTTGATACAGTCCTAACCTCAACATCTAAGAAAAGGGATTTAGGGGTCATTATTTCAGAGGATCTAAGGGTAAGTAGTATAAGAAGTGCTCATGCCACTGTACAGAGCACTGGTGAGACCTCACTTGGAGTACTGTGTGCAGTACAGGAGACCGTATCTCCAGAAGGATATAGACATCTTAGAGAGAGTTCAGAGAAGGGCTACTAAAATGGTGTACGGCTTGAAGGAGAAAAGTTACCAGGAAAGGCTTAATGATCTTAACATGTACAGCTTGGAAAAAAGACGAGACAGAGGAGATATGATAGAAACATTTAAATACGTAAAGGGAATCCACAAGGTAGAGGAAGGGAGTATATTTAAAAGGAAACAAAGTAGCAAAACAAGAGGACATAGTCTTAGATTAGAGGGGCAAAGGTTTAAAAGTAACATAAGGAAGCATTATTTTACTGAGAGGGTGGTGGATACATGGAACAGCCTTCCAGTAGAAGTGGTAGAGACCAAATCAGTAATTGAATTTAAGCAGGCATGGGATAGGCATAAGGCTATCCTAAACAAAAGATAAATCCAGGTTAAGTATCCATGTAATTGGGCAGACTAGATGGGCCAAAAGGTTCTTATCTGCCGACATTTTTCTATGTTTCTAACTGCTCCATATGCAAATCAGACGCAATCAGCCAGAAAGGGTGGCCTGTACTGAATGCCAAATAAGTCATCCCTGCTCAAGAGGTGCAGCAACCCTCGACAATCGTTTGGCCTTGTTAGGCCTCGTCAGGAGGGTATAACTGACACCCCTCTAGGTACCTCGAGCAATGGGTCCACATCTGGATTACCCTGGAAACGTATTACTTATTTTACTTGCATAGCGACGGGATCGGTGGATGTCGGAGCAAAACCTAAGTGTGTACAAGGAGTGTCTGTTACAAAAGTAGACACAGGTGAATACAATTAAAACCAGGAGATACCGTAATAAAGCAGATTTTATTATCATCATCAGTTATAGAGCAATAGCAGTTCCTGCAGTCCTTTAAACCCCTTCTTGCCAGGAGGGTGGTGCCTTGTCCGAGAGGGTTAACGCTGGCAGGGCATACTAGTACAATCCGCCTCCAGGTGCTGCAATCAGCCTCTTTCCCTGCCCTCGCAGTTGACTTGCGGCATGCATCATTGGCTGCAGGTGGACGGCCTGAGTTTCCCCGGCGCCGAGTGCTGTGATGGCCCGACAAGGGCCATAGAAGTCTATGGGCGCACTAGTACGCCCGTGGCATAAAGGCCCGCCATCCTTTGGGACGGCATGGTACTCCCTGCGGCTGGAAAGGATTAAAACATGGAGAAAGGGATCAAACAGACAAAATTAGATACTAATTTTAGACAACAGACGCATAGATGAGACAGATCATCAGTTCCAGAAAGCGTATTAGCCCCTTCACTACCAAGATCGACTATACTTGACCTCAAGCCGCTTGCTTGTTTCGCTGATCTCAAGTATAGCCAATATGGAGTTCCACAGGACCAATATAAAAGTATAGGAAGGGTTAAGTTACAGTAAGGAGCCTTTAAGCAAAGTTTGCGGCTCAGCTGGAAAAGCACTTTGATCGTATAGGGCCCCATATGTGGAATGAACAGAGATGCACCATGAACATTGAAAAAGCTGAGGCAGGAACCAGAACAGTGGACCTGTCCACCCAGCAATAGGAGGTGCCTGAGCACTGGAGGTACACCCCTTGAGCACACACCTACGAGGAGCCCCTAAAAAAGGATAAAAACTGGGAAAAAAGAAAAAAATGGAGAGATCTGGGTTGTAGAGACTCTCATGAGGTTTGCAGAATGTGATTGTTGACCCAGAAAGCACCTTCTAGATTTAGACCATTGCTTGAGACCCTCTAGCAGGCCAGGTTTTAAGGATTACCTTGGGGAAATGCAAACTGAATCCTGCAATCACTGAGCAACAAATCATCCTGCAAACCTGGCCTGGTCGGGGGACCTGAGGACCAGGCCTGGGAAACACTGTTAGACAGAGGTTTAAGACAATGCCCGCACATTCTAAAACAGATCTAGCTATTTGTGTCTCCTCTTGCCCGGCTGCTGGATGCTTGTCAGTGACGACTGAAGTGACACACGTACATTAAAAACATGGAATTTTTATGCAAGACTGAAGATCGGAAAATAAATGCACCTTTCTGTAATAAATTACGGTCCCTCGCCTGCCGCGTACTAGTTTCTTGCTGTGAGATTACAGGTTGAAGGAAAAAAAGACGTATAAAGAGGTAGACTTTGAATGAAAGCTTTCAACTTCTGTGCTGATAACCCTTCAGCAGCTGCTGATCTCAGGGCGACAATTAAACTGTACGCAGGGAGTTGTGCTAACACACATAACAACTCAGTGTGTGAAATAACAGAGGTGTCTGCTAAAAAAAAAAAAAGAGGAAAAAACACCAGAAAATTGCCGCTAGATTAAAATATATCTCTTGGAACGATTGTCGAGCAGCTGAAGTACGAGTCGTAGCGATTAAGACATCGTCAGTGATTAAGATTAGAGAAGATTTATTTTATTCTTTCTGCTTCTAACAGATATTAAATATTTATATCATGAATATTACGGGTCAGGCATATCTAATGGTAGGTTTTATTCATATATACGGTCAAGGCCGCCATCAGGGGGGTGACAGCCCATGATATGTTCAGGGGCCCAGTAGCTCCAGGGGGCCCGAGCCCTTCCCACACCCTGTGCAGCTTTTCTAACTGCTACAGATGTAAGGGTCTCTTCATGCCACCCAGGATCGGCCCACCAGGATGCCAATGAATATCCCAGTGGGCTGGTGCATCTGGGGCGATAAGGCCGAGGGTCAGACGAGTGCACTTCAGAGTGGAAGGAACGTCCATAAGAGGAGACGATCCTTCCACTCGACTCCCGTCTGGCCACCTCGCTGAGGGCAGTTAGTGCGCTCATCTTTGCATGGCTCGGTCCTCCTATGGAGGGTCGCACTTTGCATCCCCGTCATCGCAGTGGCGTCACTAGGGTTGGTGTCACCCAGTGCGGTAACTCCTGGTGTCACCCCCCGAGTTTTACAGTTTATTTTTATTAGGGATGTGCGTTTCGGGTTTCGGAATTTCGGAATTTTCACGTAATTTCCCGATTCGTGTTTTCGAACGCGGCCGATTTTCCGAAACTTTTTAGATCCGAAAATGGCAGATCCGAAAAGTTTTCCGAGCCGAAACAAAATATTTTCGGAATTTTCGAATGGACTTGAAATGTGTCAAATCGAAATTTATTGCTTTGAAACGAGTGGAAACAGACGTTCCGAAAAAACGAAAATTTCCGAAATCACGAAAAGTCGATACAAAAAACGAGCAAAGTGACACGAAAATACGAAAAATGGTCGATATTCGGAAAAAAAAATGTACACAAAAACGAGTCGAGTCGAACCGAATCGAAACAGAAATCGGTCGAAACGAGCCGAATCGAAAAGTTTAAACATCCGAAAAATCGAATCGAATCGAACCGAAAAAAAAATCGGTGCACAAGCCTAATTTTTATAACTACTCTTACTCATAAATCAGTACTCCCATATAACACTGAATGCTCATAATACACGCGCACATTACTGTGAGGTTTATTGCTGTGGAGCTCTCTCATATGCTCATTGCTCACACACAAATTTTGCCGAACTGCCAGCAAGCATGGTGTCTGTTCGATGGCAGTGAAAGTCCCCATAGAGAAGCAATGGTTAATCTATTCAGAGACACTGAACAGCAGTGAAATGACCTGCTATTCGGTGGTTTCATACGGCAGGTTTAATCCCACAGGCTTCAATGTTAAAAAATATTCCCGTTTTATTCCACATCTAATAAACTGTTTATTATTTTAATCTGCAGTCTAAAGTCTTTGTATTCATTGTTTTTTTTGTTTGGTTTTTTTAGGCATTTTTCTGAATTTTTTTAGCAATTTTTTTTTTCCCATTTCTTTTTTAATAGCGGATTTTCTTTTCTCTGCAACAGACCTTTTTATTATCATTCATAGGATCTTATATGTTAATTCCAGACATTTTCGTTCATCTGTACCATCTTTGGCTGTCTGGACTAACAAGCCTTTGTTTAATAAAGTGTTTTCCTGTATATCCTCACTTTAAGGCTGGCTGTACACTGGGGCCATATTTATGTGATCACACGATTGTACTTCGTCGCCCATCATCGTCTGACCAATCCCACAACATGCAGGAGATTCAGTCACTGCCTCCGACTTCCATCGGACAACTTTGTGCGACTACAACAGACTAGCCATTTTTCCCATTTCAAAGGGATTTGTCAGACGAAGTCGGGACGATCTGGTACAATTTACATGAAAAAAAAAGATGAATTGTATAGTTAAACGTCCATGCAGTGGCAAGGAAATTGCCCCATAGAGAAGTGATACAGTTTGACAACCCATAGGATTCAAAGTAAAAAAATATTATTATTTTTATTTTTTTATTTAACCATTTATTCTTTTCATTTTCAGAAAAAGCCTTTTTATTTATTGATTTTTTTAAAAAAAAAACAGCATTTTTTTTGTATTTTTAGGTTAAATTTTTGATTCCCATTTTTTTTAAGCAGTTTTTTTTCGCTTCGTCGCTGAACTGAAAGGAAAAAAAAACACCTGTGAACGCTGTCAAAGACATGGAGGGAACTCTGGTGCTGTCCCTGGTGCTGAAAGGGCTAATAAGCCCTTTCAGCACCAGCCTTTAGAGCCCTTCATGTCTTCAGCAGTGTTTGGCTGTGGGGTTTGCTGGTTTTTCTTCAGTTTGGCGGTGCTCGGCGGTCGATCTGGGTCCTCAATATTGACTTCCAGTGGACATTCTCGATCGTTCAGGATCTTTCAAAAACGATGTCCGTAGCTGGACAGCCAAGTCGGTCATCCGACTATGGACCCAGTGTACAGCCAGCCTAAGGGTTGTCATGCCTAATCCCGGAGGTCCCACCACCGCTCACGCCGGGTACCACTTTTACTGCATTGACATTTAAGGTGGGAATTTGACAATCCTGCTCTAAGGTATCAACCTCTTTCAGACCGATCTTGTAAAGCGCTGTAGAGTTTGTGTAGCATGTGTAAATAAAGTACTGTATGATGATAAATAAGCAAGTGATTTCAATTGCTAAAATGCTTCCTTTACCAGACTACACTTATAAAGCCTCACTTTACTGTTTTATCTGGTTTGTGGCTTTGCGGAATACAATGTAAATTATATTTGCAATGCCGAGAAACAACTATAATGCCGGATATTATCGCGCAGTAATGCGCCAAGGTCCGATGGTATCGAGAAGGAAATTGTAGCTTGCTGGAGGTGTAATCTATATTGCCACCGCGAGAAAGTAAAGAAATAAATAAGCCAATCTAGGTTATCTGTGTCATGTTCATGGAGTGCACGAAATGAGCGGAGATGAGAAATTATCATAGATAGTGGTGCCCCGCGCCTCCTCGCAATTTCAATACCCGCGAAGCAACATTAATAAAAAATGCATATACCTTTTATAAATCATTTCTGGGATCATCTTGTCTCCAGAGCAGATATTGTCTACATATCATTTACAATATCAACCGCATTTCTGGAAATAACCTGAATTTTTGCTTAATGTTATTTATAGTCTCGGAGGAGAATTCTTGGATACAGGTGCCGCGGCAGAGCGAACATAACCAGAGAAAACAGAAGGTTCCTGAGGTTTTTTATAATGACTTGGCTTGTTGAGCGTTATTAGTGGATGTGTTGGCTTGATTTCTTTTTTTGTTTTTACGTTTTTTTATCTCTTCGCAGTAGCGGGCAGCGCGCCGACCTTAGACCTTGGCATCATACCTTATGACTGAAAAGCAGCGTGAGCAGTGTTGGTTTGCTACATAGCAGCCTGTGGCTTCATTCTTTGGATAGGACTCACATTCACTAGAGGTGCCTTGATGTTGGCGAGTGAGCTTACACTCTTAATGGCCATTAATAGAAACCAAAGCCTCTAATTGTGTTTTGTTTCACACTGTATAATAGGAATAATAAATCCTGGATACATTTGGTGGTTGCAGCCACCCCATCGGGGAATAGGCACGATCCCGCCCCTCCTGTACTATGTATGTTTGTTTGTACCTCCAGCCAGGTTATCATTGCAGCATGTTCCGTTATGTGTCTTTGTTTTTTGATCCCAAGATGAATTTTGTTTCTCGGGGGGCATAAATAAAAGCCCACCAGTCTACCTCATGACTGAAAAGCAGTGTGAGCAGTGATGATTCGCTACACAGCAGCCTGTGGTTTAATTTTTTGGATAGGACTCACCATCACTAGAGGAGCCTTGACGTTGGCAGGTGAGCTTACACCCTTAACCTCCCTGGTGGTATTCCGAGTTTGACTAGGGGTTAAATTTCACTACCGCGAACGGTAACCCCGAGCCACACTCGGGCTGGATGCATACTCACCTCCTCCTGGCTCCCTGGCTGTCCCCCGCAGTGTGATCGCGGCGAGCTGCTTCCTGGTAAGGCTCCCTGTGAGTCATACGATGCAGGGGGCGGGACCAGCAGCAAACTTACAAAAAATTATAATACACTGTATAATCCAAAGTGCAATGTTTATGAATGACCACTAGGTGGCGCTACATGATAAGAAACAGACCATACATCGTCTCACCCTTGTTTTCAGACAGATTTCAGTGTTTTTTGTTGTATTTTATTGAATATCATTTATTTGCATTATTTTGGATAATTATTTTTGGGACAATAAATTATTATGTCATGTTTCAAACTTTATCGGACTCACTGCATTTACAATTTTTTTTAAAAATTATTTATTTATTTATTTATAAAGGATTTTACCAGTAAGGACTCTTGATTGCACGGATTTCAGTGCGTGATTCCTAATTATTACAGGCTAACTATGTACAAAAACACATTCCCTTTAAAAAAAAATTGAGACGCTTTTAGACATGAAATTTTGAAAAAATTAGAACGCCACGGAGGTTAACGGCCATTAATAGAAACCAAAAGCCTCTAACTGTGTTTTGATTCACATGGTATAATGGAATAAGCACAGATAACATGTTTCTTATTGTTATGTTTTATACATGTTGCTGGGCTGGATACAATTTGGTGGTTGCAGCTAGGGATGAGCTGTTCGGTTCGATCTGTTCGGAGTTCGCATCGAACAGTTCGCGAAGTTCAAACTTTTTGGGACATTCGCCAAAAGTTCGAAAAAAATAAAAAAATTGAAAAAAGTATAAAAAATGCTTAAAAAATACTAAAAAAATCGAGAAATAGAGAGACTCTTTACTACAGAATATTGTAAGCAACGGTTTATTAGATATTGAATTAAAACGGGAATATTTTTAACATTGAAGCCTATGGGATAAAACATTCTTGTTACTAAAACATCAGGCAGACACGGCCCTCTAATCAGGCACTGTAGAGGGCAGACTGCAGGGGCCTCCCAAGGAGGCCATCGGATGACCGAGCTGCGACTGTGCGGGCTAGCCGCCCGGGTGCATGTGGCAAAGACAGCAGGCCCGTCTTTAATATTGATTGGACCCTGGGTAATTATTTTTTTCTTGGGGCCCCCCCGAAAGCTAGCCCATCGCATAATTTTATTTTATCCACCCCCAACATCCCAAAAAAAATACACAAATGCATCATGGACGTGTCTCACAAACAAGTCCTTAGTTTGATGTGTAACAGTACATACAAGCCAATTATAATAATATAAACATTATTATGTTTCAAGTGTAAAACAAATAGCTATATAGTCTAGTCATAACATAAAAATAAGAATTGTATGTACCCAGCACAGACCCCCCTGAAATGTATGTACCTAGCACAGGCCCCAGAATTCTATGTACCCAGCACAGACCCCTCCGAAATATATTTCTGATGGAGTCTGTGCTGGATACATATATTTCTGGGGGGGTCTGTGCTGTTTATTTGTAATTCTGGGGGCCTGTGCTGGGTACATATATTTCTGGGGGTCTGTCCTGGATACACATATGTACCAAGCACAGGCCCCCAGAATTACATAAATCCAGCACAGATCCCCAGAATTTTATGTATCCAGCACAGTCCCCCCACAAATATGTACCCAGCACAGGCTGTTAATGCATTCCGCTAGCAGCGGCAGCGGTCGTCCGCGGTTTACGCGGGCCCAAGGTGCAGCTGCTTTGGGCCCCCAAACAATGACTGGGCCCGGGGCAACTGCCCCTTTTGCCCTGCAATTAAGACAGCCCTGAGAGACAGGCAGCGCAGGGAGGGAGCCACTGCACCTGCGGCGACGGCAGACCCCCCCCCACAACCAGGATGCAGGGAGCCCCCACTGACCACTAGGCTAAGGTAAGGCGGCACATTTTTAAAAAAAATAAAATCCAAGGACATTTTTAAATGCCCCCGGGAACATAAAATAAAACCTTTTTTTCTTTCTCTACCTGGCTGAATGTATTTAATTATCAGGGTTATCCAAAGAGATTCGAAAAGTCACCGCACGTTCGGTGACTTTTCGTTCTCTTCAATTCGGTTCCTTTTGCCGATCCCATTTCGGTGACCCTGCGGTGTATTCAGCAAGTACCACAGGGTCCCCGAATTGCAGGGAAAAGCTGCCGCAAACCTGACGAAAACTAACCCACCGAATGCACGCAGAAAACAAGCAAAAACATCTGGATTAACCTTCGAAAAACCGAACAGGAGCCGAACAGGAGCCGAATCACACAGAGCCGAAGCAGCTGTGACTCAGACAGAGGGAGGTGAATAAATTAGCAAAACCATTTGTATGAATCTGGGAAAATGAAACGCTGTTTGCAAAGAAACTACTGAGCGAAAATGTCTGAAATTTTCACAGGAGGTCCAGGGAATGATAATAAAGAGGGCTGTTACAAAAAAAATAAGTAAACTGAAAAAAAAAAAAAAGAAATCGGACTTTTAAAAAAGAAAAAAAATCAGAAAAATGATTAAAGTATCCTAAAAAATCTATAAATAAAGAGACTTTTTGCTGCAGAATTTTATAATGAACGGTTTATTAGATATTGAATTAAAATGGGAATATTTTTAACATTGAAGTCTATGGGATTCTCCTGAATAAACTTGCCGAATTAAACCACCGAATGGCAGGGCATTAGGGGAACCTTTCACTGCTGGTTTGTGTTCTCTGAATAGCCAAAGCAGTGCTTTTTCATGGGGATTTCACTGCCCTCGAACAGGCACCGAACAGCCACCGTATGTTCAGGCAATTCGCCAGGATTTGGCGAATTGCCTGCTCTCGGGATAGCCAATGGCCAGGAAAGGTAACCGAACGCTGATTTTCAGCGTTCGGTTACCTTTCTCAAGCAATTCGGATCTCTTTGGATAACCCTGTATATATATTAGATACATTCAGCCAGGTAGAGGGGGTGGCATGTGGGCTGAGGCAGTGGTTTGTTTTTTTTGTGTGTATATTTTTAGCAAATTTATAGGAGAAGGTAAGGGCAGGTATGACATATATATATATATATATATATATACAGTTGTGTTCAAAATTATTCAACCCCCAATGCTGTAAAGGGTTTAAGGGAATTTAGTGTACATTTGTAATTGTATTCAGAATGAAATCCTACAAGGACTTTTTAAAGAACCATATGCAACTAAAATGACATCAATTGGTTTTGTAATACAGTAGTAAATGTTTCTTTTGTGAATTATTCATTGACACAATTATTCAACCCCTTAAAGACTACCACTCTGAAGAACAGAGGTTCATTCAAGTGTTTTCAATCAGGTATTGAAAACACCTGTGGTTGTCACGGAGCAGCAATAAAGCATAATAAGCACCAATTAGGAAGCTTTAAAATGACTGTGATACTCAGCTCCTTCTAGACATTTACTGGTGTGGTTACAAACATGGTGAAGTCAAGAGAATGGTCCAGGAAGACAAGAGAAGAGGTGATTACTCTTCACAGGAAGGGCAATGGCTATAAGAAGATTGCAAAGATGTTAAACATACCAAGAGAGACCATAGGAAGCATCATTTCAAGTCAAAGGGCACTGTTGAAACGCTACCTGGTCGTGGCAGAAAGAAGATGCTGACTTCGACTGCTGTGCGCTACCTGAAGCGTAGAGTGGAGAAAAGTCCCCGTGTGACTGCTGAGGACCTGAGAAAAGATTTGTCAGATGTGGGTACTGAAGTTTCAGCTCAGACAATACGATGCACACTGCGTAATGAAGGCCTCCATGCCAGAACTCCCAGGCGCACCCCCTTGCTGTCTCCAAAGAATAAGAAGAGTCGACTGCAGTATGCCAAAAGTCATGTGGACAAACCACAGAAGTTTTGGGATAGTGTTCTGTGGACTGATGAAACAAAATTAGAACTGTTTGGGCCCATGGATCAACGCTATGTTTGGAGGAGGAAGAACAAGGCCTATGAAGAAAAGAACACCTTGCCTACTGTGGTCAATCATGCTTTGGGGCTGTTTTGCTTCTGCAGGTACAGGGAAGCTTCAGCGTGTGCAAGGTACCATGAATTCTCTTCAGTACCAGGAGATATTGGATGACAATGTGATGCAGTCCGTCACAAACCTGAGGCTTGGGAGACGTTGGACCTTTCAACAGGACAATGATCCCAAGCATACCTCCAAGTCCACTAGAGCATGGTTGCAGATTAAAGGCTGGAACATTTTGGAGTGGCCATCGCAGTGACCTGACTTAAATATGATTGAGAACCTTTGGTGGGACTTAAAGAAAGCAGTTGCAGTGCGCAAGCCTAAGAATGTGACTGAACTGGAGGCTTTTGCCCATGACGAATGGGCGAAGATACCCGTAGATCGCTGCAAGACACTTGTGTCAAGCTATGCTTCACGTTTAAAAGCTGTTATAACTGTAAAAGGATGTTGTACTAAGTACTAAGATTGAATGTCACTTGGGGGTTGAATAAAACTGATAATGATGTGAGCACAGAAAAGACATTTGTTGTTATTTCATTATAAATGGTATGTTATATTTGTCTGACCTACACGTGCCTCTTTGATTTAATTGTAAGCAAGATGACTGAATGATCAAAATCAATGTCAAACTGGCCAAAACACTCAATTTCAGTGGGGGTTGAATAATTTTGAACACAACTGTAGATAAGATATATATCTATATTCTTATTAATATATATATCTAGACTTGTATTACACACACATTTTGGCAACTAATTGCGCCCCCCCATTTGGCTGATCCCTCCAGAAGAAATGTTGAACCCAATAGAGCAGAGAATAATATATATATTCTCTGCTCTGTCGGGTTCAACATTTCTTCTGGAGGGATCAGCCAAATGGGGGGGCACATTTAGTTGAGATTGTCCACATGCCACCCCCCCATGTGCGTATGTGTATATATGGTCTGAGGTCTGTGGGTGGGTGTATATATAAATCTGCGTGTTGATATATACGTATATATATGTCTGCGTGTTGATATATACGTATAGTCTGTGTTTGGTATCAATGCATCCCTACTCTACACACGGCGCTCCGTGTCTCTATAATATATATGATCATATGATGATTTTGTGTGTACATTTTAATTTAGTTAGTGGATTCCTGTCCAGTGCGGTGAGAAGCAAACGTAATGTAGTGTAGACACGCTGCGAGGCGGAGCAGAGTGAAGTTAAGCCTGCAAAATGTTTGCTTCGCTACGCTGTGTGTCGCTACACGCTCAGCGTGTCTCAGCCTTTATTCCCGCATCGCTAGCTTCCCGAATCAGTTTGTATACTTGTTACTGACCCTGCTTGTTCTGAGGACCCAATCTGTTGATGACTTTGCCTGCCATTTGACTATTCTCTCAATGTATTCCCTGCCTGTTCTGTTTGCTTCCTGTTGCTACTGGTGTGCGCCGATTCTCACCATATACAGTAGCACAGTACAAGTGCCTAAACATTGCTGACCCAGTTTTGTTATAGCTGCTGATGTAACTGAATAGATCGGGATCTCTTCTGCATTACCAAAACCTCCACCACTGCACTCTTCCACAATACCACAGAGGGGTTACTAATTGTGTGAAGGCACTTGCTGCCACCAAAGGCACAATATTTGGGTGCACTGCCACTGACGCCTATACCAGATTCATATAATTTTAAAATTTAAATTTAAAGGGTCCAACCCTGCACTATTCCACAATACCACAGAGGGGTTACGGTCTGACGGCACTGTTGCCGACACTAAAGGCCCAATTTTAAAGCAAAGTTACTTTCATACAAAGCCTGCATAAGTTTCACCATAATTTAGCCAAAAAATCACTAAACTTGTTCTGCGTGTCCTAAAATGTCTCCTCTTTTCATACAGGCTGCCGCCCCAAGCAGTTGTTTATGAATAGATTAAAGGAAAACCATTTACCGTCATTTGAAATGTAATTTTTTTGTTTTTAAATGTTTCTATACATCCTACAAATCCGCCACTTCACGGGCAGGCTATGGGGACCTCCTAGGCACGATATTTGAAGGAATTTTTCATTTTTATTCTTAACCTTTATTTCATGGAAAACTCACTGTTCCTTTAAAAACGTTTTTTTAAACTTTTTGTCCTTGTTTCCTGTCCCCCAGGACACTACCCGGACCCCCATACACCTTTTATGGCAAATATCCATATATGCCCTCTTGGAGGGCACTCTAAAAATCGAACTTTCGAGTCCCATTGACTTGCATTGAGTTCGGTTCGAGTTCGAACTCGATCTTTTGAAATTGTTCGAGTTCGAATGCGAACCGAACACGGGGGTGTTCAGCTCATCACTAGTTGCAGCCGCCCCATTGGGTGGGTACTCCTCCTGTACTAGGTATATAACCTACCTGAACATGTGTCATACAGACAGGTGGATCAGCTGTTTTATAAAGGCGTTATTCAGTAAGCGGAGAACTTGCCACCGAATTGCACCGAATGTTGAATTTCTTTTTTAGGGTGCAATTTTTGTGGCATTTCAGCTTTTCAGAAAGCTGTCAATTCTCCAAATACTGGAGAATCAACAGCGACATACGGTGCAGTTGGCCGCAGTCCTGCGATGTTCAGTTGCATCGAAATTGTCCCATAAAGAGGTAATGGTTAATTTATTCAGAGAATGTCAAACTGCACCGAAGTGTCAGTGAAATGCCCTGATGTTCGGTGCTTCAGTTCGACAGGTTTAATCAGGCGAATCCCATAGGATTCAATGTAAAAAAAATTATCGTTTATCTTGTTTTTTTTTTTATTCAACCGATTATTCTTTTCATTTTCAGCGAAAAAGCCTTTTTATTTATTTAATTTTTGGAACATTTTGTTGTATTTTCATTAAAAAAAATTGAGAATCACAAATTTCGTCGAAAGGCTTTTTTTTTATTATTCTGTAACAGACCGTTTTATTTTTTATAAGACCTTTTTTTATTACTAGACTAGGGGTCAGCAACCTTGGCCCTCCAGAACTACGTTTCCCTGAGGCTCAGCTAACCTAATGAATGACTGAGTATCATGGGAAATGTAGTTCCAAAACAACTGGAGGGCCAAGGTTACTGACCTCTGATTTAGACACATTTTAATGCTTTTTATTAGTTTAAATACTTTTTAGAAGAATAGCAGAGTTCGGTTTTGTTTTTTTCTGCAGTTCGCCGGCCAGTTCGGCGGTCTGATCGGCGGGAAGTTCGGTGGTCTTCGGTGGCGTTCAGTGGTCTGAACGGCGGTCTGAGTGGCTGTGTTTGGTGGTCTATGACAGCTCTGTGTTCAGCACACTTCGGGGACTCTTCTGTGTATAGTGAATTCACGACGGGGACGGCGAACTGGAATCGCCGAGACTCACTGAAATTTCAGTGCTTTCTGAATAACCCCTTTAGTCTCATTTTTATCTCCATTCCTACTTTAATCCTTTCTCCAGTGCATGACGAGTGACGTAGAGGAGGATACAGGTGGATGGTAAATCAGCATAAGTGTAATTGTTTAAATAACCCTTGAATGTACTTTTAAGTGTGGTATAATTTCCCATGTACCTCTAGTATTCTGAGCTGATGAATTGCTTCCTCCCTTGTTAAAATAAATGATTGTAACAAAAGTCATTGTAACCTTGTCTCTCTGCCTTTGGCAAATATATACTTCGTTTTTAATTATTATTTTTTTAAGGTATATCTAGGACCGATCCTTTATAGGAAGGGGATGCATGGTTTAATATATGGGTTAATGTTACAATAAAGATTCAATCCTGAATATACATTTTGATTCACGATATTTCATCCATTGTCTTATTACACTGAGAACATAACATTATGTAGACCTAGAGAAGTAAACTTTCTAGCCCCTTCACTGCTGAGCCATTTCACGTCTTAAAAAAACATGTTTTTCTTTTTTGTATTATTATTTTTATTATTTATTTTTTTTTACTTTTGTTGGAAAGGCCATGCTCTGACCTTTCTAATGATACCAAACATGACCCTGCTAGCTGTCAACAGTCGGGAGATATCGGGGTTCAAAGGAACCCTCTATCTCAACCCCCATCTTTCCTTAGGAGTCAATGTGGAAGTTCCCCACACGTCCTAAGCAGTGAAAGGGCTAGATATTTTGAAGTTATGGAAAGAATATTCTTTTTTCCCCCATTTTTTTCCAGAAAAGATGAATAAAAATGATTGTGGAGTGGAGTACATTTAAAAGACTGAAAGTCATTTTGTTACACTGGAAACACGAAATGCCGTGTGTATAATAATATTACGGCTGAAATAAAAGTGCTGCTTATTCAGTAAATAATAAATTAAAGGGGTTATTCACTAACCTACGACTTGGCCCTGAATTGAAATTTCCAGGTGATTCGTCAATTCACAAAGCTGCAAAATCGCCAAATACATGCGAATTGACAACAGAATACGATGCAATTGCAACCTGTCACACCCCTCCCCGATATATAAACGTCTGATCCCTATACGCAGCACAAGTTCTACAGTTCCCATTCTTTGAATGGCTGGTGCATCTACCTATAGCAGGATTGGAGGAGTACATAACCAGTAGCAAGGGATAATACAATATTATCAGAGGAATGCCAAGGGTTTTATACCAAAGTGGATTATCAGGAATGCCAGGGGTCGTATACCAGAGCGGGTTATCAGGAATGCCAGGGGTCCTATACCAGATTAGAGTGTCAGCCAAATTTATTTATCTTATTTATTTATTTATAAAGTATTTTACCAGGAAAGATACATTAGAAACATAGAAACACAGAAAAATGTCGGCAGATAAGAACCTTTCGGCCCATCTAGTCTGCCCAATTACATGGATACTTGGATTTATCTTTTGTTTAGGATAGCCTTATGCCTATCCCATGCTTGCTTAAATTCAATTACTGTTTTGGCCTCTACCGCTTCAACTGGAAGACTGTTCCATGTATCCACCACCCTCTCAGTAAAATAATGCTTCCTGATGTTACTTTTAAACCTTTGCCCCTCTAATCTAAGACTATGTCCTCTTGTTTTGCTACTTTGTTTCCATTTAAATATACATGAATTCAAATTGGAAACCTTATGAGTTATGTTTAGTGTATAGTAATAAGGCACATTTTATGATATGGTTTGGATTATACCTTCAAGTTTAATTAGTTTTGTCAGAAACTATTTAGAAGGCACTGTTTACATCTAGAATATTTATAGAGAAAAGCACGACGAGGATGGGATTCGAACCCATGCGTGCAGAGCACAATGGATTAGCAGTCCATCGCCTTAACCACTCGGCCACCTCGTCACCTTGAGATTTCTCTCGTTTTCAAGTATGTCCTGGGTTCAAGAACATTGAATTGTTACAGTTGTTACAGAAATACAAAGTAATACAATGCAAGATATTAAAAAAAACACAAATATACAGATTAACAGAAAATAAATATGTAGGAAATAGTCATTATGTTACATGTTTACAGGCGCATTCTGTATATAGTCACTATGTTACATGTTTATAGGTGCATTCCGTATTGAGGTATGTCAATAGGGAGCTCTTGAGTGACTTAAGACTGAGGGAAGATTTGATGGCGTCTGGGAGGTTATTCCAAAACTGCGGTGTCTGTAGGAAAATGAGGATCGAGCCACGGTCTTTTTGTATTGTGGTATTGCAAGTAAGGTGCAGGTCCTGGACCAGAGGTTATAGGATGAGGGAACTGCTGGGGGAAGCAGTCTATTCAGGTAGGGTGCAGCTTCCCAGAAAAGCTCTTAAACACCAGGTTGGAAAGGTGAAGGGTGCGTTTAGTCTCCAGTGACGGCCAGTTTAGCTCTTTTAACATGTCACAATGGTGTGTCATGTAGTTACATTGTAGTACAAAGCGACAGAATGAGTTATGCAATGTAGTAAGTTTATGAAGGCGTGTTTGCGGGGCCGCTGCATACACTACATCTCCGTATTCAATAACCGGCATAAGCATTTGTTGTACAATCTGCTTTCTTACCGTGGGACTCAGGCAGGATTTGTTTCTGTACAGGGCACCTAGTTTGGGGTAGAGTTTAGAGGAATGTTTTTCGATGTGGGGGCCAAAGGATAGATTTGGGTCTAACCACATACCTAGATATTTGAGAGAAGTGACTGTGGTCAGCGTGCCATTTGATTTCGTCCCAACACATAGATGGGGATTTTGCAATTTATGTAGTTTAGGTGCGGTTCCAAAGAGCATCGTTACAGTTTTGTCAGTATTTAAAAAAAGTTTGTTGTGTTTGATCCACTTTTCTACCTCTGTGAATTATTTTTGCAGCACAACCTCCTGCTGCGGGAGATTTGGTTTTGTTGGAATAGATCAGGGCTGTCTTTATTGCAGGGCAAAAGGGGCAGTTGCCCCGGGCCCAGTCATTGTTTGGGGGCCCAAAGCAGCTGCACCTTGGGCCCGCGTAAACCGTGGATGACCGCCGCCGCTGCTAGCGGAATGCATTAACAGCCTGTGCTGGGTACATATTTGTGGGGGGACTGTGCTGGATACATAAAATTCTGGGGATCTGTGCTGGATTTATGTAATTCTGGGGGCCTGTGCTTGGTACATATGTGTATCCAGGACAGACCCCCAGAAATATACAGTTGTGTTCAAAATTATTCAACCCCCACTGAAATTGAGTGTTTTGGCCAGTTTGACATTGATTTTGATCATTCAGTCATCTTGCTTACAATTAAATCAAAGAGGCACGTGTAGGTCAGACAAATATAACATAACATTTATAATGAAATAACCACAAATGTCTTTTCTGTGCTCACATCATTATCAGTTTTATTCAACCCCCAAGTGACATTCAATCTTAGTACTTAGTACAACATCCTTTTACAGTTATAACAGCTTTTAAACGTGAAGCATAGCTTGACACAAGTGTCTTGCAGCGATCTACAGGTATCTTCGCCCATTCGTCATGGGCAAAAGTCTCCAGTTCAGTCACATTCTTAGGCTTGCGCACTGCAACTGCTTTATTTAAGTCCCACCAGAGGTTCTCAATCGGATTTAAGTCAGGTGACTGCGATGGCCACTCCAAAATGTTCCAGTCTTTAATCTGCAACCATGCTCTAGTGGACTTGGAGGTATGCTTGGGATCATTGTCCTGTTGAAAGGTCCAACGTCTCCCAAGCCTCAGGTTTGTGACGGACTGCATGACATTGTCATCCAATATCTCCTGGTACTGAAGAGAATTCATGGTACCTTGCATACACTGAAGCTTCCCTGTACCTGCAGAAGCAAAACAGCCCCAAAGCATGATTGACCCCCCGCCATGCTTCACAGTAGGCAAGGTGTTCTTTTCTTCATAGGCCTTGTTCTTAGCGTTGATCCATGGGCCCAAACAGATCTAATTTTGTTTCATCAGTCCACAGAACACTATCCCAAAACTTCTGTGGTTTGTCCACATGACTTTTGGCATACTGCAGTCGACTCTTATTCTTTGGAGACAGCAAGGGGGTGCGCCTGGGAGTTCTGGCATGGAGGCCTTCATTACGCAGTGTGCGCCGTATTGTCTGAGCTGAAACTTCAGTACCCACATCTGACAAATCTTTTCTCAGTTCCTCAGCAGTCACACGGGGACTTTTCTCCACTCTACGCTTCAGGTAGCGCACAGCAGTCGAAGTTAGCATCTTCTTTCTGCCACGACCAGGTAGTGTTTCAACAGTGCCCTTTGCCTTGAATTTGCGAATGATGCTTCCTATGGTCTCTCTTGGTATGTTTAACATCTTTGCAATCTTCTTATAGCCATTGCCCTTCCTGCGAAGAGTAATCACCTCTTCTCTTGTCTTCCTGGATCATTGTCTTGACTTCACCATGTTTGTAACCACAACAGTAAATGTCTAGAAGGAGCTGAGTATCACAGTCATTTTAAAGCTGCCTAATTGGTGCTTATTATGCTTTATTGCTGCTCCGTGACATCCACAGGTGTTTTCAATACCTGATTGAAAACACTTGAATGAACCTCTGTTCTTCAGAGTGGTAGTCTTTAAGGGGTTGAATAATTGTGTCAATGAAGAATTCACAAAAGAAACATTTACTACTGTATATTACAAAACCAATTGATGTCATTTTAGTTGCATATGGTTCTTTAAAAAGTCCTTGTAGGATTTCATTCTGAATACAATTACAAATGTACACTAAATTCCCTAAAACCCTTTACAGCATTGGGGGTTGAATAATTTTGAACACAACTGTACCCAGCACAGGCCCCCAGAATTACAAATAAACAGCACAGACCCCCCCAGAAATATATGTATCCAGCACAGACCCCCCCAGAAATATATTTTGGAGGGGTCTGTGCTGGGTACATAGAATTCTGGGGGTCTGTGCTGGGTACATACAATTCTTATTTTTATGTTATGACTAGACTATATAGCTATTTGTTTTACACTTGAAACATAATAATGTTCATTTGCACTTTATTACTGAAAGTTATTAAGCTAGTAACATGCCTTTTCTCCCTAGAAGAGGCTATAATTGGCTTGTATGTACTGTTACACATCAAACTAAGGACTTGTTTGTGAGACATGTCCATGATGCATTTGAGTATTTTTTTTGGGATGTTGGGGGTGGATAAAATAAAATTATGCGGTGGGCTAGCTTTCGGGGGGCCCCAAGAAAAAATAATTACCCAGGGTCCAATCAATACTAAAGACGGGCCTGGTATAGATTACGGTGTCGTCTGCGTACAGGTGTACAGTTGAGGCTTTGCAGATGTTGGGCAGATCATTTATGAATATTGTGAATAGCAGGGGGCCGAGTATTGAGCCTTGGGGTACACCGCAAGTGACTGGGAGCGGGAGGGAGGAGCTGCCAGAAATGGACACATATTGCCATCAGTCGGATACATATGATTGAAACCAGGTTAGCGTGCGATCACCAATACCAGAGTCTTTAAGATTTTTTAACAAGATGCCATGGTCTACTGTGTCAAAGACCTTAGCAAAATCAAGGAAGATGGCTCCAGTTAGGTTGCCTTGTTCCATGCCAGCTTGGATATCATTGCATACTTTTAAAAGGGCAGTTGTAGTTGAGTGATTTGGACGAAAGCCGTATTGATCCGTGGTTAAGTAGTTCCAATATTGATAATAATCACGTAATTGTGTGTAGATGCATTTTTCCAAAATTTTGGACATTACAGGGAGCAATGATATCGGACGGTAGTTGGATACCAAAGTAATGCCAGAGGTCATATTGCCAAAACTGGTAGTCAAAGGCACTGACGTCGCAAGGTGGGGGTGGGGGGTGCGGCCCGCACCAGGTGACACCCGCCCTTAGGGTGACACCGTCAGCCTAAGGGCGGGTGTCTCACCCTGCGACACAGTGTTCAGCTCCCTGCGAGTGTCCGAAGCTATGGAGCTTGGGCGCTCGCCTGGGGGAACCACGTCAACAGCCGAGTTCTCACGAGATCCCGGCTGGGCATGTGGTTCCCCCAGGTGAGCGCCCAAGCTCCATGCCGCCGGACGCTCAGAGGAAGCCGAACACACGGCGGCGGCGCGGCAGCAGGAGTTGAGCTGGGGCCTGGGGGCAGTATTCATGAGAGCTGCTGGGGGCAATGTCCATGAGAGCTGCTGGGGCATATCCATGAGAGCTGCTGGAGGCAATATCCATGAGAGCTGGTGGGGCATATCCATTAGACATGTGCATTCGTTTTAGTACTAAAACGATTTAGTCCGAATTTTGGGATAATTTAGTTTTCGTATGACTCAAGAGAAACGAAACTGCTCAGTACAAAAAACGAAAGAAACTAAAATAAAATGCACTACATTTTAGTTTCAGTCCTTTTTGTGATATTACAATGATGAGTGAAGGAGACCAGCAATGAAGAGCGCAACATCGCACATCCGAAGTTCTGCACCCTCCACATGCCAATGCAGTAGGATGTTCTATACAGAGAGGGGCATTAATTAATGCAGGAGGATGTTCTATACATTATACAGAGAGGGGTATTAATGCAGGAGGATGTTATATACATTATACAGAGAAAGGTATAAATTGAGGATGTTCTATACAGAGAGGGACATTAATTAATTCAGGAGGGTGTTCTAAATAGTATACAGAGAGGGGTATTAATTAATGCAGGTGGATGTTGTATACATTATACAGAGAGGGGTATTAATTAATGCAGGAGGATGTTCTAAACATTATACAGAGAGGGGAAATAATATTGTTCTAACCTCTTATATATAAAAATATTATTTACTAGTTTTACTGAAACTCTGAGCGCTGTGATGAGCAGCAGTCAGTTACTGTAACAGCTTTGCCTGACACGGGGCGGTATTACAATGTTGGTGCTAACTTAACCAGAGCTGTTGTAAACTGAAAACCTCCATAGGCTATAATGGCTCTGGGAAGTTTACAACAGCTCTGGTTAAGTTAGCACCAGCTATGTAATATGGCCCACATTGTGCTGAGAGTGAGAGATACTGTAACAAGCAGCGATCTCAGCCCTCTGAGGAGCCACTACAATAGTAATTGTATCCACTGGTTTTCGGATGAATGAAATTAGTTTTCATACTAAAGAACTGAAAACGAATTTCTTTAGCAACTAAATTAATTGCATTTTAGGACTAATCCATTAGTCCAAAACGAAATTTTGTGCTGTGCACATGTCTAATATCCATGAGCTGGGGGCAATATCCATGAGAGCTTCTGGGGCATATCCATGAGAGCTCCTGGGGCACATCCATGAGAGCTCTTGGGTCATATCCATGAGAGCTGCTGGGGCATATCCATGAGAGCTCCTGGGGCATATCCATGAGAGCTCCTGGGGCATATCCATGAGAGCTCCTGGGGCATATCCATGAGAGCTCCTGGGTCATATCTATGAGAGCTCCTGGGGCATATCCATGAGCTGGGGGCAATATCCATGAGAGCTGCTGGGACATATCCATGAGCTGGGGGCAATATTCATGAGAGCTGCTGTGGCATATCCATGAGCTGGGGGCAATATCCATGAGAGCTGCTGGGGCATATCCATGAGCTGGGTGCAATATCCATGATAGCTGCTGGGGCATATCCATGAGCTGGGTGCAATATCCATGAGAGCTGCTTGGGCATATCCATGAGAGATCCTGGGGCATATCCATGAGAGCTGCTGGGGCCAATCCATGAGAGCTGCTGGGGCATATCCATGAGAGCTGCTGGGGCATATCCATGAGAGCTGCTGGGGCATATCCATGAGAGCTACTGGGGCATATCCATGAGAGCTGGGGCAGTATACATGTGTGCTGCGGGCATATCCATGAGAGCTGGGGCAATATCCATGAGAGCTGGGGCAATATCCATGTGTGAGCTGGTCTGGGGGCAATATATCCATGTGTGAGCTGGTCTAGGGCAATATATCCATATGTGAGCTGAGGGGCAATATATCCATATGTGTGCTGGGGCAATATATATCCATGGGTGAGCTGCTGGGGGCAATATATAATTGTGAGCTGGGGCAATATATCCATATGTGAGCTGGGGCAATATATATCCATGGGTGAACTGCTGGGGGCAATATATCCAGAGCTGCTGGGGCAATATATATCCATGTGTGCTTTCACTGCCTTCGAACAGGCACCGTACTTGCTGGCAGTTGGCAAAAATTTGTGCGAGCATATGAGAGAGCTCCACAGCAATAAATCTCACAGTAATGTGCACTGTGTGTGGATGTGCATTCAGTGTTATATGGGAATACTGATTTATGATTAAGAGTAGTTAAAATCCGTAAAACTCGGGGGGGGGGGTGTCACCATAAATTACCGCACCGGGTGACACCAACCCTAGTGACGCCACTGGTCAAAGGAATGCCAGTAGTTAAGAGCCGGGAGGGGAGAGTCACACAAGCCAAGATGATACACAGAATAACAATACGAATATAACAGGCACTGGTAGGAGTTCAACTGACTTTATCACGAATGGGCATCAGTTGCGGGGAATTAACCCTTAGCTGTCAAGGGATTTCCTATGAAAATCCCTATGTGGAATTAGGGATTCCTTTGGCAGCTAGAGTGTCATGTTTGGTATCATTGGAAAAGCTGGATGAGCATGGCCTTTCCAATGATCCCAAACAGGACCATGTAAAAAATAAATAAATTAAGAATTAAAAATAAATAAAAACATTGTTTTTTATTTTTATTTATTAATGCAGCACTATTGTTCACATTTCAATTAAAATTTGAACAATGATGCTGCATTAACGATTTTTATCCAGTTTTAACTAAAATCTGATAATTTCTCAGAAAAAAAAGTAAGTTTCCCATTCCTAATTTTTTAACAGGTGTACCCCATAGAATATATATATATATATATATAATATATATATATATATATACGAACCGCTGGTTTCTCCACTTGGAAAACTGGTCCCAACGCCCGGTGCCGCACCTGGCCAATATAGCAATCCGTGCGTAAAAGATACGCTGGTGGCACTCTGGGTCTCTTAGAAAACTTCTTTATTGAATAAGGTTTCGAAGTTTCAGTCTGCTAACCGCAGACTTTCATCAGGAATAAAAATACAATTACAGAAAGACATTTAAATAACATAAATGATACTCACCACCGGTGTGTTCTATTCCCTCCCATCTCCACGCCAGGCAGACGCCGTCCCCAAAGGATGACGTCAATACGACGGTCTCAACCCCGTGACCCATCACATAGCAATATGATGCTATCCCCTCTACAGTAAAAAAGAACCATTTAAAAGTAAATTACAAAGGTAACTGAGATCCCTAGATATCCCTTCTACTTAAAGGACCAATTAATCTGCCTCTCTAAAAAAGGCCACTTTACCAGAAGACAAAAACCAAAAAAGATCTCAACCAAGAAATAGACATTACCGATGAACTAAGCAATGGAAGAATTACACATTCAAGTGTCAAAGAATATTCTGATCAAGAGATTAATAGACTATTGTCACTAAGGTGGCAAGTATATATAATGACCATTTCTACTTTCTATTTTACTAATGCTCCATATGCCCATTAATCATATGATCAATATCAGATCCATGATGATATCACAATTCAATTAAGGCTTAATTATAACCCTATACACAAGAATTCCTATATATATATATACTAACCACCCCAAAACAAGGGGATATACTATTCCCAAAAACCTAGCGGGATATTCCCCATTAGATCTACCGTGACAAATCTCTATATATATATCTCTCTCTATATATATCTAAATTCCACAATAAATCATAACAAAATCATAAATACATAAATACACTACAGAGGGACATGTAGAATGATTCTACATATTTATAATAAACTGATTTAATATCAATCATCAACTCTATACTAATCTTCCCCCATTAGGTTAACATATGGGAGGTGGCAAAAAGATCAAAGCGTAGATAAATTCAGAAAACAAAGAAATCGAAAAAAATACGAATGTTATTAAAAAACATCAACAAAACCAGTCATAAAAAAGAAAAAAGAAAAAACCTAAAAAAAGAAAGAAACAAAGAAGAAGAAAAGAAAAAAAAACTAAAAAGAAAAAAGGAAAAATATACAAAAAATAAATAATAGATAAAATGTGAAAATTAATTATTGTACACGCTGTAGATGATTGGAAATTCACTTAATTTTTACATGTTTTTGTTATAGCATTCTGCTATAATAATGATATATTATGAATCTGTTGAGTCTGCTGTAAAAAATGATATATAATTTGTCTGGGTCATATAATAAAACGTGATTAAACATGATGAGCAATAACAAGCTCAGCACACAGAGGTGAAATGGCCCTGCAGTGAAGGGATTAAGGGCAAAAAAAGGAAACTCTACTTTTACTGGAGAATCCCTTAAAATGCGTATTGTATTTGTATTCCCAAGCCTATGTACGCGTGTATAAATGTACATCATATACACGTTCCTCTACATGCTTGATTTATGGACCTTCTACAGTTTTCTGATATTCTGTACATGTCCTTGATCTTACCTGTGAGTAACAATGAAAAAGCGGTAGGATCGGTGCTCTGTAACTGAGCCGCGTTTACATTGTGGTAAGGTGGCAAATTGGAAAATACCTTTTAACCCCTTGGATGCACATCACATGTTGGGAACGTCATGGGGATTCCCCGCTATATGCGGAGGACGTTCCCCATACTAATGGGTTATCCCTCCCTAAACTTACCTCTCTCTACAAGGTCCAGCGGTGGTCTGACATCCTGGATGTCAGACCCCTCTCCCTCCCGATTGGCCGTGATTTTAACAAAAAGGCAGGCACCACTGGAAAGGACACAGTCCAGCGATGCCTGTATTTAACCCCTTAGGTGTCTGTTCGCGATTCAGCACCAATCGGCGCTGGATCGCGGTCCTCTCCCAGAGGAGCCGGACATATTGGATGTCAGCGGGGCCTCCCCCGCCCACTGACGTCGTTGCCATATGTGCGATGACGCCAGTTGGGCTGTTAATCCCCTAGCTGCCAAGTGCCTGTAAGGGGGTCATTTGGACCCCCGTATCTACCAATTGATGGTATCTAGAGGGTCATATTTGATATCATTGGAAAGGCCAGAGCATGACCTTTCCAATGATATCAAACCTGACCATGTTATAAGTAATAAAACATTTTTTAATAAATACATAAATTCTAAAAAATAAATTAAAAAGATAAAAACATTGTTTTTTTTTTATTATTTATTAACGCAGCACTATTATTCACTTTTCAATTGTGTGAACAATGATGCCGCACTAACGGTTTTTTGGGGTTTTTAGCTAAAACCACGTAATTTCTCCAAAAAATAAAGTAACGAGTTCCCATTTCTAATTTTTTTTAACAAACGGAGCCCATGGAATATATTTAATGCAAAGGCTCAGAAAATAAAATGTGAAAAAAAATTGTCACACTCAACCCACTGCTCCACTTGCAATTTTGATATCATACAGGGTTATCCAAAGAGATTCGAATTGCTTGAGAAAGGTAACCGAACGCTGAAAATCAGCGTTCGGTTACCTTTCCTGGCCATTCGGCTATCCAGAGAGCAGGCAATTCGCCAAATCCTGTCGAATTGCCTGCACATACGGTGCCTGTTCGAGGGCAGTGAAATCCCCATGAAAAGCACTGCTTCGGCTATTCAGAGAACACAAACCAGCAGTGAAAGGTTCCCCTAATGCCCTGCCATTCGGTGGTTTAATTCGGCAAATTTATTCAGGAGAATCCCATAGGCTTCAATATTAAAAATATTCCTGTTTTAATTCAATATCTAATAAACCGTTCATTATAAAATTCTGCAGCAAAAAGTCTCTTTATTTATAGATTTTTTAGGATACTTTAAGCATTTTTCTGAATTTTAAAAAAAAAATTAAAAGTCCGATTTTTTTTTTTTTTCAGTTTGCTTATTTTTTTTGTAACAGCCCTTTTTATTATCATTCCCTGGACCTCCTGTGAAAATTTCAGACATTTTCGCTCAGTAGTTTCTTTGCAAACAGCGTTTCATTTTCCCAGATTCATACAAATGGTTTTTCTAATTTATTCACTGCCTCCTCTACGTCACAGCTGCTTCGGCTCTGTGTGATTCGGCTCCTTTTCGGCTCCTGTTCGGCTTCTTCGAAGGTTAATCCAGATGTTTTTGCTTGTTTTCAGTGTGCATTCGGTTAGTTTTCGTCAGGTGTTCGGCAGCTTTTCCCTGCAATTCGGGGACCCTGTGGTGTTTGCTGAATACACCGCAGGGTCACCGAAATGCAATCGGCAAAAGGAACCGAATTGAAGAGAACTAAAAGTCACCGAACGTGCGGTGACTTTTCGAATCTCTTTGGATAACCCTGAATGTTTAAACCTAAAGATAGGTTGGGTTTTAAAGAATCCATATGATAATTGTAATAAATATCATATATTTTGGGCAACTTAATAAGGAGTTATATGATTGGAATCTAATTAAAGTGTCTCCGTGTGGGTCAAAAGGGAACTCCGTTTCCCCTGAGAAAATAGTGGCGGTACTCCGTTCCCTCTGAGAAAATAGTGGAGGAACTCCGTTCCCTTTGAGAAAATAGTGGAGGAACTATGTTCCCTCTGAGAAAATAGTGGAGGAACTCTGTTCCCTCTGAGAAAATAGTGGAGGAACTCCGTTCCCTTTGAGAAAATAGTGGAGGAACTATGTTCCCTCTGAGAAAATAGTGGAGGAACTATGTTCCCTCTGAGAAAATAGTGGAGGTACTCCGTTTCCTCTGAGAAAATAGTGGAGGAAGTGGAACTCCGATCCCTCTGGGATAATATTTCCCACATGTTCCTGCTTGACTTGACCCTTGCTTTTAACAAAACGTTCTGCACATTCAGTGACATGAACACAACTTTATTTTAGGAGCCAGTGTCAGTTTCCAGCCTTCCCTTTAGTTAAAAAATATTTTTTTATTGTAAAAATTCCCACATGTAGCAGAAATGCAAGGTTCTCCAGCGATTTAATGTAACCAGAAAATAATGCATTCGTTTCCGCTTGCAATTGATCCACTCTGTACCGATGCACTGGTTTTTTAATGGAATTGAAGATTTCTGGCACAAGGCAGCAAATGTTCCCAGGATCCAGGGACAAAATACACAGCATAGCAGAAACCTGAAGCTACTTAACATGCACAATCTGGCCAAAAGCAACTTTTACATCTTTCGTATCAATTTTTTGGTTTTATGACAGTCGCTTCATTCAGATCACGTATTCCAAGTATAAAAAGCATGCTGTGTTCTAATTAACTTTATATTGAATAGACGGTCTGGAACAAAGCTTTGCGTTTAAGCACCTCTGTTTGACAATTGCCATAAGTAAGGAAAGAAGTATTTTAATTTTATTTTTAATTGAGCAAACACATTCACTGCGGTTTCATTCATCTCTTTGTTATTGAGAGACATGGAGACAGTATCAGGGTTATTCAAAGAGATCCGAATGGCTGGAGAAAGGTAACCGAACGCTGAAAATCAGCGTTCGGTTACCTTTCTTGGCCATTCGGCTGTCCAGAGAGCAGGCAATATGCCAAATCCTGGCGAATTGCAGGCACATTCGGTGCCTGTTCGAGGGCAGTGAAATCCCCATAGAAAAGCAATGCTTTGGCTATTCAGAGAACAAAAGCCAGCAGTGAAAGGTTCCCCTAATGCCCTGCCATTCGGTGGTTTCATTCGACAGGTTTCTTCAGGTGAATCCTCAATGTTAAAAATATTCCCGTTTTAATTCAATATCTAATAAACCGTTCATTATAAAATTCTGCAGTAAAAAGTCTCTTTATCTATAGATTTTTTAGGAAATTTGAAGCATTTTTCTTGTTTTTTTTTTTTTTTTTAAAAAAAGTCTGATTTTTTTTTAAGTTTACTTATTTTTTCTGTAACAGCCCTTTTTATTATCATTCATTGGATCTTATATGTAAATTTTAGACATTTTCGCTCAGTAGTTTCTTTGCAAACAGCGTTTCACTTTCCAAACATTCAAGCCAACTGTTTTGCTAATTTATTCTCTTCACTCGTCTGCGGTGTAGGCTTTTTCCAGCGGCTTCACTGCATGTGATCGGCTCCTGCTCGGGTTTTTCTGGCGTCTTTGGTGAGTTAATCCAGATGTTTTTGCCGGTTTCGGCGGGCATTCGCCGGGTTTTTGCGGTGACTTTTTGTCGGGTTTGCGGCAGCTTTTCCCTGCGCTTCGACGGCCCTGTGGTGCTTGCTGAATACACCGCAGGGTCGCCGAAATGGGATCGCTGAATCAGCCCAAATTGAAGAGAACGAAAAGTTACCGAACATGCCGTGACTTTTCGATTCTCTTTGGATAACCCTGTATGTATAATATTTCCTTTTTTAACACTACCTAAACCATAGCATAACGTGACAATGGATCCCTCTGTACTTCTACCCAAGAATAGGGAATAGGGTAAAGTCCACAGCAATATAGTGCAGGTTGAACTGTTATCTGGAATGATTGGGACCCTGAACGTCGCTCGATGGTGCCGCAACCCACGGAAAAATGGTGGAACAAAGGAGGACCCGTTCAGAGTGTCAAGAAGTAAAGTAAAATTTTGGTCCAGGAGATTCTGAAAACTGAAATTTGGTAGTCTTTGTGATTTCGGAATTCCAGTTTACAAGTGCTCAACCTGTATAACGTTACCACTCTAACAGAGGGTTCTCACAAGTTCCAGGGTGGCCAGACCCACTATAGATACAGAAGGTAGGAATTCAGGCACTTCTCTGTGCATCCCTCAATGGCGCTGCAGCCCTTTCAGGAATGCCGGAACAAAGGAGGACCCATCTGGAGAGTAAGAAGGGAAAATAAAAATTCGGTCCAGAAGACTCGTTTTGTGGAGTCTTCCCGATTCCGGAATTCCATTTAACAGGTGCTGAACCTGTATAGAATAAACACTCTAGTAGACTGTTCTCCCGAGTTTCAAGGTGGCCAGGTCCATCATAGATACTGAAGGTCAATATTCAGGCACTGATCAGAGCATCCCTCAATGGTGCTGCAGTCCATGCAGTAAGGTTGGAGTAAAGGAGGACCCATCTGAAGCGTCAGAGAGGAAAGTCAAAATTAGATCTGGAAGACTCTGAAAACAGTTATGGGAGTCTTATGGATTTCAGAATTCCTTGACAAGTGTCCAACCTGTATAACTTTACCACTCTAGTGGAGGGTTCTCCGAAGTTCCAGGATGGTCAGTCTTAAAGATACAGACGGCAGGAATCCTGGCACTCCTCAGAGTGGATGAAGTTACTAATTCTGTTGGATTGAAGGAAATGACAATTTCTCAGCTACTACAATAAATAATCTTTGTCAAGCTTCATAAAGCTATTGTATTAGCTGAAATGTTGTCATTTCACTCATTCCAATAAAATGTGCCACTTAATCCACCCGGTCCCTGAAGAGTGTCTGGATTCCTGCCTTATGTTTAAAGTATCTGCTCGTTTTCCAGCACCCGTCAAATGGCTACTTTGCAGTTGTCATGTTTAATCATGCTTCTCGACGCTACCTTCTAGCTGTAATATACAGATAAAAAAATCGTATTATTTCCCATATACATACAGGGTAATTCAAAGAGCTCCGAATTGCTTGAGAAAGGTAACCGAACGCTGAAAATCAGCGTTCGGTTACCTTTCTTGGCCATTCGGCTATTCAGAGAGAAGGCAATTCGCCAAATCCTGGCGAATTGCAGGCACATACGGTGCCTGTTTGGTGCCTGTTCGCGGGCAGTGAAAACCGCATGAAAAAGCACTGCTTCAGCTATTCAGAGAACACAAATCAGCAGTGAAAGGTTCCCGAAATGCCCTGCCATTCAGTGGTTTCATTCGGCAAGTTTATTAAGGGGAATCCCATAGGCTTCAATGTTAAAAATATTCCCGTTTTAATTCAATATCTAATAAACCGTTCATTATAAAATTCTCTTTAAAAGTCTCTTTATTTATAGATTTTTTTGGATATTTTCTGGATTTTATTTTTAAAAGTCCGATTTGTCTTTGATTTTTTTTTTAAACTTTACTTATTTTTTCTGTAACAGCCCTTTTTATTATCATTCCCTGGACCTCATATGTAAACTTCAGACATTTTCGCTCAGTAGTTTCTTTGCAAACAGCGTTTCACTTTTCAAACATTCAAAGCAAACTGTTTTTCTAATTTACTTCACTCGTCTGCGGTGTCGGCTTTTTCCGGCGGCTGCGCTGCGTGTGATCGGTTCCTGCTTGGGTTTTTCCGTGGTTTTCGTCAGGTTAATCCAGATGTTTTTGCGGGTTTTCGGCGTGCATTCGCCGGGTTTTGCGGTTAGTTTTCGTCAGGTTTGCGGCAGCTTTTCCCTGCAATTCGGGGGCCCTGTGGTGCTTGCTGAATACACCGCAGGGTCACCGAAATGGGATCGGCAAAAGGAACCGAATTGAAGAGAACGAAAAGTCACCGAACGTGCGCTGACTTTTCGAATCTCTTTGAATTATCCTGATAATATCTGAACTGAGCCTAGCTTTGAAAAAACTGCCGTAGGTAAATAGATGATGATAATAACGATGAGTAAAAAGAATAAACAACGATAAGGGCTATATTTCAGGACAACCTGAAAAATGCTACGGTTCATCCTGATTAAGGAATGACCCAGTAAGCATGGGGCAGGGCTTAGACTGGCCAGAGTGGAGTTTAGGCTGACTGTATCTGAAAAAGTTGGACGTTTGTTATGTTTGTAAATGTTCATGTAATGCTGTTGTCTGAGAATGTTTGAAGGGAATAAAAAATAAGTAATAAGGTTAAAGGAACACTCTACTCAAAAATCACCCCCCCCCGTTTTTTTATCCTAATCTATCCCTATTCCCTTAATAAAAAGTTATTTTTTTTTGTGTAACTGCAATACTTACCCTAACATCCACTTGTTTCCAGCACGTTTTTTTTTTTTTTTTTATACTCACCTCCCTCTTCCGCTCCCGTCCTTCTTGCATCGGACTTGCCTTCTGGTTTACGTGAAAAGGGCACATGCGCACCTCTCACATAAACCAGCCAATCGGCAGGCTTCTTCCCGGCTCCCTCTGAGGATTAGTGTTGCACGCAAGAGGATGCGCGCAACACTAACCCTCAGTCGCTGCCGCCAGCTACTGCGGCGAGTTGGAGACGTCATCGCGCTGAAAGCGCGAAGACGTCTCCTACTCAGCAAAAGTCGACAGAAGCGGGAAATATGATTCCCGCTCTGCTGACTGACAGCTGGCAGGGCGGAGTAAACTCCTCCGCCTCTCTCAGCTGTTTTCAGCTTTTTCTGCTGAACTGCCGAGTGGAGGGAGGGGGGACAGAGGGCGGCATACTCCGGGCATAATGACCACCTAAAATAGCTTAGGTGGTCATGTTGCTTAGAGTGTTCCTTTAAGCTGTTATTTTGGTGCCTAGTGTTGTTAATGGCATCAGACGCGAGCAGGAAGAAATTCTGTAAGACTTGAGTAGAGGATAGATATGCTGGCCTGTTCTGACCTACTTGGCATGAGAAACTGTCTCCTACCTTCTGTAGTCTTTCGTAATCCTGAGCATTCTTTCACCCAATGATGTACAGCAGATTTCAGTTCATAATGTACCATCAAGAGACCTCTTGCCTTCACGAGATCCTACATTCTTTCGTGGCCTCCAACTTTCGTCTCCATTCCATTATTCATCAAGGATATCACTTGACAGACCTGCATCTCCTGCCGGTAAGCTAATAGTGAATTTCCCCTAGGTAGCCCTCCTTTATTCATGCTAAACGATTTCACCTTTCCACGGAACCAGGCCTGGACTGGCCATGGGCAAACCGGGCATTTGCCCGGTAGGCCGCTAGCCTCCCGGGCCAGATGGCCACCAGCCTCCCTTGCTGGTCAGCCGCCAGCCTCCTTTGACGGTCGGCCGACATAGCCAGCCACCTGGCAAGGCGACCTCCCCGCTGGTCAGTGGGATCAGCAGCCGCTGTTTTCTACATCCCCGGCTTTGAGATATCGTCCACGGCGCGCCGCTATCACGTGACCATCACGTGACCTCAGCGGTGCTGGGAGGAAGTGATCATCATACCGTCACTTCCTCCCAGCGCTTTGCACCTTGCAGATCTGCACAAGGAGAGCGGCGGCTCCCCGCTCCCACCAAGGACTCAGTCGGCCCGCAGGTTGGGGGGGGGGGGTGGGGAGGATTAAATGAAAAGTGTGTGTGTGGGGGGTGCAATGAAATGGGGGGATGCAAGAATGAAATATAAATTCGGAAATTTAAATGAAAAGAGGGGATGAAACGGGGGGGTGCAAGAATGAAATAAAAAAAGGAAAATTAAATGAAAGGAGGGGATGAAATGGGGGGTGTCATAATATGCAACATCGTTTCAATGTTAATACATATAAAAATGCTGCTCGCTGCATTTTAAAAATGTCACGTCACGAAATTCCTCTATCCTTCAAATTGTGGAACATTTCGATTACATAGATACGCCAGAATTCCACATTGTGAGTGCTTTGTGTATGTCAGATTATCAGTTAAAAAACAGAGTTAAATAGATTTTTGCTTTAACACCTCGCAGCGCGTCCTGCCGCAGGAAGGGTTGGCTGCGGAAGACGCGCTGAGCGCGTCCTCTCAAAGCAGTCAGCGATCGGCCGGATTCCAACCCCAAGATGTCAACCCGCACCGGGGGGCACAGCGATCGGCCTGATTCCGGCCGATCGCTGTGCCCCCCCGGTGCGGGTTGACATCTTGGATGTCAGCCCGTCACTCCGGGACCGCCGCGGGCACAATAGATGTCATCACGGCGTTGTAAATTTTTGAAAATTCTAATTTTATTGCATATTTTGTTATAATATACAGACAGGTCATGACGTATACATATAATAATGATATATTATGAATCTGCCGAGTCTGCCGGAAAGAAAGATATATAATATGTCTGGGTCATATAATAAAATAAGGCTTCAAAACGCGGTTAAACATGATGAGCGAAACCGGTAAAAATTAGCTCAGCACACAGGCGGGAAATGCCTCAGCAGCGAAAGGGTTAATATTCCTTAATTTTGCAGCTAATAACAGATATTATGAAGCCACTGTTCCAGTCCATTCACAATCGACCAGTGTATCCTGGTTAATCAGAAGAGCATAGATAACGTCATCACATACAGCTGCACATTTCCGAAGGCTCAGCACAGTAGATTATGGGACCGGTAGGCTGGATTTATAAAGCATAATACACAGTATGGTTGTAATTTACATCTCATACAGCCATATTAAAAAAAAAGAATAAACCATGTAGCTATTACTCTCAAATGTTAGTGGAATCTGTCACTTAACATACGGGGCTTAACCCCTAACATAAACAACCAACCAACCATGAATTTATCCTTAAGTGCCAATTAAAACATCAAACTTTATTGATTTCCAATCAATAACGATGACAGTACAGACATGTTATCTGGATCTGTTACTATCACATGTCTGTATTGTCATTGTTTTTATTTGAAAATCAATAAAGTTTGATATTTTGCTTGTCTCTTAAGGATAAATTCACGGTTGTCATAGAGACACCTACTGTGTAGATATAATTGTGAAATGCTCATAAGAGAAGGGAAGGAATTTTAGGACTTGTTCAGTCACTTGATCTCTTCTAAGTTGAAGTTGTAGCTCTTTAGAGAAACTGAAAAGTTACCATAAAATTGAAAAAGCATTTTGTTTTTCATATGTTTATCTGGAAGATCTGGCTGTGTCCATCCCTAACCTGTCAATTTAATTGAATGAAAGCTACTTAAATCGCCTACTGATGACCAGGTCGGACTACGGGAGACAAGAAACACACAAAGAATACGCAAACACATAACTGTGGAATAATATATATATTTATTATATATAGGCCACAGCTAAAACCTCCACACTAAAAACCCCACCAAAATAACATAACAATTCTAATAACAAATTAAAACAATAATCCAGCGCTGAAAGAGGACTCCCCACAACCCCCACACACCTCCAAACCAACCAACCAACCAACCACCAAAAATCTACCCAACTCCCAACCATCTAACAAAGTAATCCTAACTAAAAAGGAACCCCTAGCCAGCACTGCCTCCAAGCCCCCGCCGTGACAAAGGAGCCCAACAAACAAAAAACTACTCTAACGAAAAAACCAACCCAAATACACTCCTGTCGACTCCTCCCACACTGCTCCCGCTCAATATGCTCACGCGCTGCCAAACCTTCTAGAAAAATCCTCCCTGCGTCCTGGCATCAGAGGCAACTTAAGGGCCCTACGCCTTAGGTGCTTCAGGCCTCATTAAGTCGCCTACTGATTACCGGATCGGACTACCTCCAAACCAACCAACCACCAAAAATCTACCCAACTCCCAACCATCTAACAAAGTAATCCTAACTAAAAAGGAACCCCTAGCCAGCACTGCCTACAAGCCCCCGCCAGGAGCTCCTCCCATAACCCCCTTATGGGAGAGCTCCCCCACCAAGAAAAAACAGGGCTTGTTCGATCCCTTCCTTGAGCCCCAGGATGAACAGATCCTTGCCCACATCTGTCAGGTGAACACCATCTGCCATAAAATAACACTCAGCCTCCGACTCTTCAAAAGGTAGATGTCGTACCACCACACCCTCCATCCTCCTCACGAACCTTCCCATGCTTCGATTCAGCTTGATACGGCCCAGCCGCACCGCCTCCTCATTCTCCGCCTGCTCCCACACCATCCTTGGCATCACCTCGGACCACACCACCACTGTCCACGGTGACCACACCCTCAACTGCCGCAGATCTTCCTGCATCTGCTCCCGCAGCATACAAAGAGGGACCCCACCTAAATCGTTCCCTCCCATGTGAACCACCAGCACATGGGGAACTTCACCGTGCCTCAGGGCACCCAAAATCGTCGGCTTAAACTCCTCCCATAGGAGTCCACGGATTCCGATCCACCGTACCCGTGTTGCCGACCCAAGCAGACCCATCTGAACTCCAGAGGATCTCACCAACGCCCTTCTTCTCGCCCAAAAAATCAGCGAGTCTCCAATGATCCACACCACTCTCGGAGGATCTGCAAAAACAAAAACACATTACCAACATCTCCACCACACAAAATATATTAAAAAAGGAAAAAATTCACCACACAAAATACTATAAAGGAAAAAACTCCCCACACAAAATAGTTTAAAAGAAAAATTCCACCAAACCACCACACATCCCTCCCAATAACCGTGATCATACCTGTAAAGAAAAACATATCAGAAACAAACACCAACTCCATGCCTCCAAATACTCCAAACCCCCACACTCAACCCCAAACAACCAACAAATTTACAAAGATAAAATAGAATAAATATATATATTCCGTATCAATGGTATAATTCATATTTCATGTATAAGTTTATATACTTCATATTTCAAAATTATTATTAATTAATTTTTTATTATTTTTATAAAGTTGAAAACATAACATAACATACATCAAACTGTGCTCCCAGCTTTAACAGATGATTACAAAATTCATGACAGCAAACCAGGATGAACGTAAGAATTAAAAGCCCTTGAGTTCCATCCTCCCAATTCCTGAATTTCCGTTGCCGACAAACCCAACCTTGAAGCTGCCGTTGCAGCCCCAATACGAAAAGAATGAGAACCAAATTCCTTCGGATCTCTCCCTAAACTGAACAAACCCTTATTAAAAATAGAAATAAACTGATATCTTGATAAAGCCGACCCGTCCGCGTGACATAAAAAGGCCACACTAGACTCCACCCTTACTTCCAAAAATTTCTTAACGTTCTCCACTGGACAAACCACACAGTTATCCACACTGAATAAACCAACTCTACGCCCCCTACCCAACTGATCCGTCTTGGAGTTAGCAACCCAAATGACCAGATCATTAACTCCCAACCAAACCGCATCAGCTCCTAAACCACCACCTCCTCTTAGAATTACAAACCAGCTCACCCACTCGAAAAGCCCCAAAAAACCCAAACAAAAAGCCGCCCTCAGGAGCCGAACCTCATAAGGTGAAGAACAAAAACTCCCAACAAAATCCCATAGCCCCTCCAATAATTGTCTTGAAACTGGACGCCTAGCGTCCTCCCTACATTTCCCCTTCACATAACTTTTTTGGACTTTTTGCACTTCTTGCACAGACTGATCATTCAGAAAGGATAACAACTGATGAAGCCTATTGGTGAAAGCACGTTTTTGTTGATCCTACTTAATTAGTACTTTAACAATTGATTTTATAGTTGAAGGTCTACCTTTTTATTGATTAATAAATGCATTTTAATTGAATTATCTGCCGCTCTGCTGTCTTTTTTTTTTTCATCAAGTGGAGAAATACCCTCCTTTTTTCTTGGGATACCGAACAGCTACATCGCAGGACCCCATGCTGAGAGAGGGGAAGAAAAAGAAACACCACTGAACTATAAGTATTCCTTAAGTTATACACATTTATCATAATATAACCACTGTTTTGTTTAAATATTAATTCATTAGATGTTTGCACATCGGCCATTTTTGGTTTTAAAAAAGTGGAAATTTTAGTAAGGTGCGCCTGGAAGTGTTTTTTCTTTTCTACAAATGATGAATAGGTAATAATCGAAAAGCTGACTCAATATCCACCTTGGCCATCAAAGCACCCGGTCCTGCATCACGAACCAAACTGACCGCAGAATCAAATGATACGTATGACACCGAGGCCAACTCCTCACCAATATCATCATTCACCGATTCTCCCCGTGGAAAGGATAAATGATGAATCAAGCGAAATTCACCCGCCTTCCGCTTTGGCACAACCCCCAAGGGAGATATCCTCAAATCCCTCACCGGAGGGGACGAGAAAGGACCAGCCATCCTACCAGCCCCAATCTCCTTAAACACCTTCTCCCGAACTACCTCCGGATACTCTCTAGCCGACTTCAAATTTCTTAGCTTGCAACCACCAGGCCTTACCACAAAAGGAATCTGAAAACCAACACCAAACCCCTCACGTAAAAACTCTGCATCTCTTCCGTAAAGCCTTAGCCACGGTAACATTGCGTTGAGATTCACCGGGGAAGCTCCCTTCTCCATACCCTCCAAAAGGCAAACCCCCTTGTCTTGCCCTCTTAAAACATTTGGACAATGAATGTGATCCTCCACAATTTGAACATTCATGCTTGTATCTGCACCCTGTACCAAACTTGCACTGACCCTCGTTAAACTGCCAGCACGATCCCTTTTTAACACCAGCCGATGTGGAACTGACTCCTCCCCCACCGGCTCCTCCTGGAAAGGGCAACGCCTTTTGTGCCCCCATCAAACGCAACCACGGCGTACTATCCAAATGATCCCACCCCATGCCTGGGTGAGACGCCAAACGTTGCCTAAACTGCTCATCGTATTTCCACCACACCCAACCACCGTAAGTTCGATAAGCCTCCCAAATCCCATCCACATAGCAAAAAAGGCCCGAACAGTGCTGTGGGCTCTTTTCCCCAACCACACTAGCCAAAATACAGAAAGCCCGAAGCCAATTCCCGAATGTCTTAGGAATCCTCTGAAACCTCTTCTTCCTTTCCTCTTCTTCTTTTAAACCGTCTTTAGACGAAACATCTTTTACCCCAGCCACCTCATTCAACGGAAGCAGGGAAAAAAGTTCCACATACTCCCCCCTCCAAATGCCTTCTTTAACCTCCTGCTTCAAATGAAACCCCAAAGGCCCAGAAAATGACACGTAAGCATTCCTCCTTGCCACATCCGCCACTCCTGCGGACTCGCCGAGTGCACCTACAATGCCACCCGGCCCATTTGAAGCCAGAACTTCACCACCAAGAGCTCCACCGGTTCTTACAACTGGCCCACCTGCCCCCTTCCAAGCTTGAGCCAAATCCACACCCTGATTCACACCCCTTGGTGAACCCGACCAGGCCTCAAAGGTCCCCTGTAAAAAAGACATGAAAGAACCAACATCACCACCAATTCCATTACCTGACGCCACACGAGAACCGCCTGAACTTTCTGGAACCTCCATCGCCACCGAATCCAAACCTCCAGCACCACCTCCACCAACTCTAGCAGCCTGGAAACCCCCCACCGGCTGTGGACTCCTCTCCCGAAACCTTGGAACTGTGGATGAAAAATTAATAGTGCGATGAGCCCCAGAACCCAAAGTACCAAAATCAGCAACACGCTCCCTCACATCAACCTCCGGAGCCCTGTCATCTCCACCACCTGAACACCAATTTACTTTGAGCTCATGGGCGCCCTCATCCTGCACCCCAACACCCAGTGTCACACCATCGTCCACATCCCTATCCACCAACTGTCTTACCGCCGACACATCAGCCCCTGAGACAGCCCTTGCTCCTTCTCTGGGACCCCTGGCGGAACTCCGACCTCTCCTTATTCCCAAGGAACTCCTCGAACTCCGCACTCCTTCTCTCCTGGTAGAGCTCACCACACCACTCCTCCGACCGGGAGGATCCTTAGCCCCCGAAGCCGGCCTCAAGCTCCAACCTTCCACACTTCTGGAATCGCTCATTCCAGCCTCGTCCCCAACTGCGTCACCAGCAGCCAACATCCGTTGGACAAACCGACCACGACCTCTCACCGCCTCCAATCTCCTTCTCTCAGCCGCCGATACACTGGATTCGCCTCCCGGATTAAACCGCACTGGAGGCCTTGAAATCCTGGCAGGCCGAGAACCCCCATCTGCCGCCAACCCCTCCGACAAGCTTCTCCTGGCCCACTCTACACCATGGAGCCTAGCCGCCTCCCGCACCTCCTCTAGCAACGACTCCAACTCACCACCTTCAGCCATTTCCAGAACAATTGTAAGGCAAAATCTAAAAAACCACCACTTCTCTGACGCAGCACAGATTATCACCGCTCTACCCCAGGAGAAAAAGGCGCGCAGAGCCTTTCCATACGCGCCTTAAGTACCCTCCTGTCGACTTCTTTCACACTGCTCCCGCTCAATGTCCTCACGCGCTGCCAAACCTTCTAGAAAAATCCTCCCTGCGTCCTGGCATCAGAGGCAACTTAAGGGCCCTACGCCTTAGGTGCTTCAGGCCTCATTTATCTACACTTTGCTATAGTGTTATCATGTAACTAGACATGAGCATAGCCAAAATTGTCATTTCGGGTTGGATTCGGAAATTTCCTATTTGGATTGATCTGAGAAATCCAGAAAACTTAATTTAGAGACACGCACATTTTTCCTCTTAAAGCCCTCTCTATACTTCCCTCTGAACCCCTACCTCCTCAATGCTACCCTCTTTACTTCCTTTATACTTTATACTGCACTTTTTGCTTCCTCTATAGCCCTCTCTATGCTACCTTTCTATAAATCCAAACCAGACGTTATTTAGGCTTAAGGTTAGTGTTAAGATTAGGGTTGTATTTAGAGTTAGGATTAAGATTATGTCTGGGGTTAGGATTACTTATGAGGCTAGGATTAGGTTTACAGTTATTTTGTAGGGTTAGTTACTTTTAGGTTTACAGTTAGGATAAGTGTTAGTATTTCTTATAGGGAAAGGGTTAGTTACTTTTAGAGGTAGGTTTAGAGTAAGGGTTACTTTTAGGGTTTGGGTTATTTTTAGGGTTTGGGTTAGGATTACGGTTAGAGTTACTTTTAGGGTTAGGGTTACAGTTAAGGTTATTTTTAAAGATAGAGTCACGTTTAGGGTTAGGATACGTGTTAGTGTTTCTTATAGGGAAAGGGCTAGTTACTTTTAGAGGTAGGTTTAGGGTAAGGGTTACTTTTAGGGTTTGGGTTATTTTTAGGGTTTGTGTTAGGATTATGGTTAGAGTTACTTTTAGGGATAGGGTTACAGTTAGGGTTATTTTTAGGGTTAGGAGTAGGGTTACTTTTAGGGTTTGTTACAGTTAGGGGTATTTTTAGGGCTAGGAGTAGGGTTACTTTTAGGGTTAGTGTTACAGTTAGGGGTATTTTTAGGGCTAGGAGTAGGGTTACTTTTAGGGTTAGTGTTACAGTTAGGGGTATTTTTAGGGCTAGGAGTAGGGTTACTTTTAGGGTTAGTGTTACAGTTAGGGGTATTTTTTGGCTTAGGTCTACTGTTAGGGTTAGGATAACCATTAGGGTTACTTATAGGGTTAGCGTTACTATTTTTGCTTGTGTTACGATTAATGTCATATGGGTTTTTGTATTGCACAGTAACTACAGTATTTTTCAGTCATCTGGATGGACCAAAATCTATCCAATTATATTCCAAACATATTCATATCAAGTCCGTAAATGTATTTCAGATCGGTTTGGTGAATCAAAGTTCAGATCCCTCTGTAACACAAAATCACCAATATTCGGATTGAATATCAAAAGTCTACCTGAAACCAGTCACCACATCGCTAACAGAGACATTTGCTTAAAAAATCATAGGGGGGAATTACCTGGGGATTTAGATCCCAAAATCTCAGATGTTTTACTAGCTCCATAACTTTAGCCTAAAATCTTAAATTCCATGTGAAAGCCCAACAATGTATAGACTCTCTGTGAATATGGCCTCATAATAACAGCCATGCGCCTGTCTACCATTGTTCTCCAATTTTTATGGTACTGAGCTGACTGAGATCATTAATCTCCCAAAATACATCACAGCACATAATGGGCTCTATTACATTCAATGCGCAAATTCGTACGCGCAGCGCAGTTTTTTTGCGCGCAGCGTTAAACGTTAACGCGTGTAAATTAACGCAGGTATTACGATCCAAGCGCATCTTTTCATCCGTCAAAAAATAACGCCCGTAAAAAAGATGCGCAAAAAACGCACGCGCATTAACATTGCGCCCAGAAATCGGCGGGCAGACTGTTTTTTCACGCGATTCAGCCAATCAGAATTAAGAACCACAATTGTCTCCCGTTCAGTTTTTGCGCCTGTCAAAATCAATCTGTGTATATATGCTGCAGCAATAATAAAAACACGCACAACCGCTCAATTTTATTGTTTGGGTATGTGTAGAATGTGTAACTATACTGTGCTGTATTTTTTTTTCGTGCTGGTGTATTTGGTTTCGGCCAGAACGTTCAGATTTGCAGTTACCACCAGCTTTTCAAAGACGTTAAAATTATGCGCGGAAACGTCGTTCGTAAAAACTTGCGCATCCATTGTAATACCATCCGCATACCAGCGCACAAACGCATTTGCGCTCACAATGTTAAGCATGGGATGCGCGCACGAACTTGTGCTCGCGCAGGATCCGCACATGGTCACTCGCGTTAGACGTTAATGCGCATCGTATGCGCGAACGTTGTTATACGACGTTCAGCGCGAAGGGTTTAGCCCCTCGCGTTAATGCGTTTTTGCGCACGCGCACATTTTTGCGCCACCAGTGTAATAGAGCCCATCAACTTTTACCGAGCATTGAGGGTCAACAGAAGCATCTTCATAAATATATATGGTGAATATATATGGTGGTGTAAAACAGATGCTGTAGTTGTGAGACGCCTTGGCAGAAAATGCATTGGAAAAATCAGCAATACGTGGCTAGGTATTAAAATTTTATCAACATACATAAAGCATGTGCTGGGAATCTGCGGTTTTTCAAAGCAAAGCAGTTCTGCAAATTATATTCTGTATTGTTTTATCCTTTTATGCGTTACAGAAAAAAAAGACAAACAAACAATAGAGCAAAACTCCACTTAGAAAAAGGAACACTAAAAGGAATTAATGTATTTTAGAGCTAGCTGCATATAACTGTAATATTACAGACACAAGTCTCATATCTATAAAGTCGTTGCACGCAGTTTTCAAGACAAGTATTATAGGTCAGTTAGCTATAAAAGCATACGATTGGCTGTTTTATTTTTATTGTATCAATGCATGTTTGCCGCACACTACGGTTATTTTCGTATAAAACGTCTAACTGCGGCCATCAAGAACTGAGGAGAAATGTATGTTTTGAGAGAACAAGGGATCAATTATTTAGAATTGCAAATAAGCTTCACGGCCGGCGTAGCACGACAGGCAGATACCAGGTGTTAGCGAATATCTGCAAAGTTGGCAATGAAGATAAAGTGATGGCAGTCGCAGATTGAAGCAGAGATGGGATGCGTGCATGTGGTTTAGTACAAAGATTTGCGGAGGAAGCGCCGTGAAGAGGCTCCTCTTCTACTGAGAGGAAGCGGCGACTATTCCGCTGATACATGATAGCTGTCTGAAGGGTCATCCAATTAATCATCACAGACGGTTTATCCGACAGCGAATTAAGAAAAATGCGCCAGTCGTATTCTGCTGATGGTAAAGAAGATGTATCGGTTATCAAGTCGGCAGCAATTGTAGTCATAGCTAGACATTGATAGATAGACCAAAAGGCAGGTGAATTGAACCTGGCAGAATGGTGTCGGGTCAGGGATGGCCATATTGAAACTGAACTGGGTCCTTATCTATAGCCCTCATTGTCTCAGTCTCAAGTTTGGGAATATCCAGTGTCTCTCTTCATTCCAGTTTCTCCACCACTCTCAGATGTATAAATTTGCCATCAGTGACTGGTGTTGGGTTCCCTTGTGGTCCTGGATCATACTCACTTCAACCCTGGCAGAAGCAAGTCACATTTTTGGTGGGTCACAATGGCTGTAGGTTGTGGGCATCTTGGGAGGTCAAACGATCTTTGTAGTTGGTCCATGTACAGCCAGAGTTATGTCTACATGGGTTAGGGCAGTTATACAAAGATTCATGGGTGGTCAAATTATGCCAGTCCATAGTCCAGTTCATGATACAAATTAAGAGAGTAAGTCCTTTCTTGCTGGGGCAAAGACCAATGGACACTGAGACTATAGGATCTTTCCACAAAAAGCAGAAGGCTTGTTTCCATGAATGATCAAAATCAGGATGAGAAGAATATTTCTAATCTCTTCAATGTGTAAAAATGTGGCACTAATTTTATAGACCGGGGTCTAGGATTGAAGAGAGCAAAATGTAACCAGGAAACCGAGCCAAAAGTCAAAACCAGAGATCACCATCTAGAATAACAGCAGGAAGACAATGATCTTTCAGAAAACACGCCAGAGCTACTTCCTGAGGAAGTACTGTATAGGGCTGTACAGAACATCAACTTATATATCACACGTATATGATGAGCATCACTGGAGTGATGCAGTTGAATGCAAGTGTCAGCGGCATGATGAAGTTGAGGTCAAGTGTCAGTGGAATGACGCGATTGAGGGCAAGTATCAGTAGAACGAAGGGGCTAAAGGCAAGTGTCTGCAGAACGACTTGGTTGAGGGCAAGTGTGAGAGAAATTATTTGGTTGAGGTCAAGTGTCATTGTAACAACATGAAGATGTTGTGTGAAGCGGGTATGCGTGACAGTATATTAGTTTAAATATAAAATGCTATCCACATGTGAATGACCCTGCACATACACAATAAATAATCATATACATAGAAGAAGAGGATAGCTCCAGACTTGTATTCAGGCATAGTTGTACTGGCTACTTAAGAAGAAAGGGCTGGTTTTGAAGAAGCTGCCAAATACTGAGCTCCAGGAATTGTGAGTGAAATATAACAGATTAAAGCTCTGCTGAGAATATAGATATCTGCGTCATGGTTTGATCTCTTTCTTCGGTTCTTTCTAGGTCTGTGAACCATGAGGAGTACCGCATGGTCTATATAAAGTGTTGAATTGAGAGGACGGGTGTCCTTTTGGAAACACACCATAAGCTGTTATAAGGAGCCAATGTTTGCAAAGCTCCAGACATTGTGAGACAAATTACATTCCTAGCGGTAAAACAGGGGCGCTATGGAAGAAAAACTGCGCTTGCAGTTTTCCCCCTTTCTCGCCTGTTTTACCGCTGGATTGCAATGCAGGTGCTAAAAAATCTGCCTGCATTGTTACCGTGCGCAAAGCCCCGGGATGTGCGCGGCAGTGCTGAGCGCCGCCGCAAGCATCCTCTCAATGGAGTCCGTAGGACTCCTTTGAAGCAGACACCGGCGGTCACATGACCTGTCGGATCTCACCTCGCGAGATCCGGCCGGTCAGCGTATTGATACGCAAGGAGAGACTGGGGGGACATTTTCCCCCAGTCTTTCCCTACTCCTGCCGGACGGAGGAGCCGGTTGGAGCCGCGGTCCTCGCCGCGGGACAGGAGGTGAGTATACAAATCTTTTTCTTATTTTTTTGGCTTGTGTTAACGGATTCTGCAGAAGTGGAATCCGTCAGTGGCGTAGCGTGGGGGGTGCCTCGGGGGCGGTCGCCCCGGGCGCAATTTTCTTAGGGGGTGCAAAATTTCAAAAGAAATTTGAACCACTAATATTTTCCAGCAGGGATCAGCAAGGTGTCTGCCAGTTTTGCCACGCCGGCAGTGACTTAGCACTCAGCATCCAGAAGGGAGGACCAAGATATAAAATTCTGGTCCTGTCCTGACTCCTCAATGCTAACATGAGTCACATGAAAAAGCACAGCATTATTCAACGGAACACACTGTACCACGCTTGTCAGCCCCCCTTGAAGCCCTGTTCCAGCCCCACGCCGCTAGCAGCCCTGCAGCCGCTGAACTGGAAGGAGGGAGGGAGGAGCCTGCCCTGCAGCACATTTAAAATCCGGTCTCCACTAAGCCCCCTGGACAGCTCCGCCCCTGGGTCACCAGCAACGCCGCGCAGATAGACAACACTGTATGACACCAAAGCAGCGTGACCACCACACAGTGAGGGGGTACAGGGACAGGGTGACTGGAGGTTCAGGGAGAGAATGACTGGGGATACTGGGAGAGAGTGACTGGGGATATTGGATAGAGTGTGACTGGGGGTACTGGGAGAAAGTGGGGTACTTGGAGAAAGAGTGACTGGGGGTACTGGGAGAGAGTGTGACTGGGGGTACTGGGAGAGAGTGAGTGACTTGGGGTACTGGGAGAGAGTGTGACTGGGGGGAACTGGGAGAGAGTGAGTGACTGGGGTACTGGGAAAGAGTGAGTGACTGGGGGTACTGAGAGAGAGAGAGTGACTGGGGTACTTGGAGAGAGAGAGACTGGGGTACTGGTAAAACGTGGGGGTACTTGGAGAGAGTGACTGGGGGTATTTGGAGAAAGTGGGAGTACTGAGAGTGACTGGGGTACTTGGAGGGAGAGGGTGACTGGGGGTACTGGGAGAGAGTGACTGGGTTTAGTGTGAGAGTGGAACTATGATAGGGTATACTGGGACAGGGTGACTGGTAGCAGTGGCGTAGTGTGGGGGCATGTGTGTTTCTTTTTTTATTATATCAGTATTTTGTTAATATGCAATACATGTGCTTGTGGGGTAATTGGGTCAATAATCTACTGGTGTCAGGGACCCATGGTGTGTTAACGTGTCCACAGGTTGGGGGGGGGCACAATTCTTGCCCTGCCCCGGGCGCTGACAACCCACGCTATGCCGCTGGAATCCGTTAACACCAAGTCCTCGCTCTGATTAACTTTTTGTTAACCGCGGCCGGACATTAATCAGCGCTGGGACTTTGTAATCCTAACGCTGATTAACACTTTGCGCTCCCCATGTTAAGTATACAGGCAGCACAAAGTACAGTAACCTCGCGCTGAAAAGAGCAAGGTACCAAATGCAAACGGGTTACTTAACCCGTTAGTGTTTGGATAGTATTTTGCTGTAACTACTTGGGCTAACGATAACGCTCACACAGGTGAGCACCAAGTATGTAATTTGGCCCAATGAGTGATATTTCAAACACATTACATTGAAGTCAGCCCTACAGATATATGTACAGTCAGGGGTCAAGTCCTGGGGAAAAAAGTGAGGGAACTCACCCAAGATTTCCTCCACTATCCCCACCACCGGGAAAAAAAAAGTGTGTTTGTGTGTGTGTATATATATATATATATATATATATATTTATATACAGTATTAGTGGTGGAGGGCAAAAAATGAGATAAAAAGCCTCCATGCAATAATTAATAAAGTTTATTATTTCAGAAGCCATTTGCACATCACAGCAATTCGAAGAACTGTGTCCCAGAGCTCCTGTGTTACATTCCCGTATGCAACACAGATGTCATTTGCATGTCTTACCCAGAGTTCCTTGCTGCATATGTGGAATGTAGCACAGGAACTCTGTGATGTCAGTCTTTGAATTGCTGTGATGTGCAAATGGCCTCTGCAATAATAAACATATATATATATATATATATATATATTATATACACGCATATGTATACACACACACTTATACAATACATTTTCGGTGTTTCAGTCAAACAGGTTAAACATGGGAATCCCATAGGATTCAATATATAAATGTAATATTTATTTTTTTTCTTAACTTTTATTGGACATCTTTTTGTATTTATATGACGAAAGCTTTGTTTCCCAATTTTTTAAACAGCCGTATTATTTTTTTATAGGACTTTTGCTCTTTGAATTAGATGAGGGACATCTAAAAGGTCAATGTAAGAGGTGAAAGAAGACCTCTTCACTCAACATTAGTGTTTGCCTACCCCCTACGCACTCCTATGCGTGGGTCCAAAGAGAAAATGCTGCTGGCCCCCCTCAAACTAGTCACATCAAAACACAGCAATGTGCAGTGTGTATGAATGTATCACAGAGCTCCACAGCAATAAAACCCACAGTAATGTGCGGTGTGTATGAGGGTGTCACAGAGCTCCACAGTCATGAGCGGTCTGTATGAGGGTGACACAGAGCTCCACAGTCATGCGCGGTCTGTATGTGGGTGTCACAGAGCTCCACAGTCAAGCTCGGTGTGTGTGAGGTTGTCACAGAGCTCCACAGTCATGCACGGTGTGTGTGAGGGGACACAGAGCTCCACAGTCGTGCCTGGTGTGTGTGAGGGGACACAGAGCTCCACAGTCATGCCTGGTGTGTGTGAGGGGACACAGAGCTCCACAGTCATGCCTGGTGTGTGTGAGGGGACACAGAGCTCCACAGTCATGCCTGGTGTGACTGAGGGTGTCACAGAGCTCCACAGTCATGCCTGGTGTGTGTGAGGGGACACAGAGCTCCACAGTCATGCCTGGTCTGTATGAAGGGACACAGAGCTCCACAGTCATGCCTGGTCTGTATGAAGGGACACAGAGCTCCACAGTCATGCCTGGTCTGTATGAAGGGACACAGAGCTCCACAGTCATGCCTGGTGTGTGTGAGGGGACACAGAGCTCCACAGTCATGCTTGGTGTGTGTGAGGGGACACAGAGCTCCACAGTCATGCCTGGTCTGTATGAGGGGACACAGAGCTCCACAGTCATGCCTGGTCTGTATGAAGGGACACAGAGCTCCACAGTCATGCCTGGTGTGTATGAGAGTGTCACAGAGCTCCAGTCATGCCTGGTGTGTATGAGGGTGTCACAGAGCTCCAGTCATGCCTGGTGTGTGTGAGGGGACACAGAGCTCCACAGTCATGCCTGGTCTGTATGAAGGGACACAGAGCTCCACAGTCATGCCTGGTTTGTATGAGGGTGTCACAGAGCTCCACAGTCATGTACGGTGTGTGTGAGGGGACACAGAGCTCCACAGTCATGCCTGGTCTGTATGAGGGGACACAGAGCTCCACAGTCATGCCTGGTCTGTATGAGGGGACACAGAGCTCCACAGTCATGCCTGGTCTGTATGAAGGGACACAGAGCTCCACAGTCATGCCTGGTGTGTATGAGGGTGTCACAGAGCTCCAGTCATGCCTGGTGTGTATGAGGGTGTCACAGAGCTCCAGTCATGCCTGGTGTGTGTGAGGGGACACAGAGCTCCACAGTCATGCCTGGTCTGTATGAAGGGACACAGAGCTCCACAGTCATGCCTGGTGTGTATGAGGGTGTCACAAAGCTCCACAGTCATGCACGGTGTGTGTGAGGGGACACAGAGCTCCACAGTCGTGCCTGGTGTGTGTGAGGGGACACAGAGCTCCACAGTCATGCCTGGTGTGTGTGAGGGGACACAGAGCTCCACAGTCATGCCTGGTCTGTATGAGGGGACACAGAGCTCCACAGTCATGCCTGGTGTGACTGAGGGTGTCACAGAGCTCCACAGTCATGCCTTGTGTGTATGAGGGTGTCACAGAGCTCCACAGTCATGCCTTGTGTGTATGAGGGTGTCACAGAGCTCCAGTCATGCCTGGTGTGTATGAGGGTGTCACAGAGCTCCAGTCATGCCTGGTGTGTGTGAGGGGACACAGAGCTCCACAGTCATGCCTGGTCTGTATGAAGGGACACAGAGCTCCACAGTCATGCCTGGTGTGTATGAGGGTGTCACAGAGCTCCAGTCATGCCTGGTGTGTGTGAGGGGACACAGAGCTCCACAGTCATGCCTGGTCTGTATGAAGGGACACAGAGCTCCACAGTCATGCCTGGTGTGTATGAGGGTGTCACAGAGCTCCAGTCATGCCTGGTGTGTGTGAGGGGACACAGAGCTCCACAGTCATGCCTGGTCTGTATGAATGGACACAGAGCTTCACAGTCATGCCTGGTCTGTATGAGGGGACACAGAGCTCCACAGTCATGCCTGGTCTGTATGAAGGGACACAGAGCTCCACAGTCATGCCTGGTGTGTATGAGGGTGTCACAGAGCTCCAGTCATGCCTGGTGTGTGTGAGGGGACACAGAGCTCCACAGTCATGCCTGGTCTGTATGAAGGGACACAGAGCTCCACATTCATGCCTGGTGTGTGTGAGGGGACACAAAGCTCCACAGTCATGCTTGGTGTGTGTGAGGGGACACAGAGCTCCACAGTCATGCTTGGTGTGTGTGAGGGGACACAGAGCTCCACAGTCATGCCTGGTCTGTATGAGGGGACACAGAGCTCCACAGTCGTGCCTGGTGTGTGTGAGGGGACACAGAGCTCCACAGTCATGCCTGGTGTGTGTGAGGGGACAGAGCTCCACAGTCATTGTGCTGTTACAGTTATTCATTTAGATGGGGATTTATAGTGTATAGATAGTCCTTATGCTGCCTTATGCTGCCACCTAGTGGTCTTTCTGTATTGTACATGCTTTCCTTCTTTTTTTCCCTCGCTTTATGATGATGCACTTCCTGTGTGTGTTTGTTCCACCCTTCCTTCTTGTAAGAGCTGCAGCATGGTGTAGTTATCCAGCAGCAACATGTATATTCATCCT